>JAUZSU010146023.1:0-15036 GCA_034780255.1 Parotocinclus maculicauda | reverse complement strand
TAGACTGGCCTCTACTTTAACAACGTTTAAGTCCAGGTTAAAAACTCTTCTGTTTAGCTGTGCATATGACACCTGATGTTTTTGACTGTGTTGTAATTGTACTTTTAACTTTGTTTAATATTTTTTTTTCATTTTATTATTATTATTTTGTAATTCTGTAAAGCACTTTGAATTTCCTTGTGTATGAATGGTGCTATACAAATAAACTTGCCTTGCCTTACCAATGAAATAAAAGTTAACGCAAGTTTTTTTTTTGTTTTGTTTAGTTTTTTGTTTTTCGCCCCATATTGTTCCAACGTTTTCAAATTTGAGGTTGTACTAATAATACCACGTGACCATGTACCATATTTGTTGTTCATGCTTTCCTGAAAGTGTCATAGCGAGATGAGTGTTTTAAAGTGTTGGAAATGCACAAGGCACTGGTGTGTTTGCTGTTTATGCTTAACACACCCACTCACCCAGCCGGGGTGAATGGATTGTGAATAAACTGTGTGTAATTGGTGTGAGACGCCACAGTCCTCCAGGGAGAGCTCCGAAGTGAGCGCTGATGTCATATTCCATTGCACATGATGGATTTTGTTTTCTCTTAATCTGTGAACTAGTTGAAGTGATCAAGTGCTGCTAATTATTGAAATTATTTGTTTACCAATCACTGTCAATGTGTACTATTTAATAAAAGGAGAACAGATGTTGCAAAGCCATTTTTAGTATGGGTATGTGTCCCTTAACCTCCACAATATATGTTCTGTGCTCCTGAGCATTATGTGACCTTGACATTGCCCAAAGCCATATACTAGTTCATTTATTACTCACAACTTGTGAGATACTGTAGTGTACCCGTATTGACTGAATAGCCAAGGTACATGTTACACATACAGTACTGTTATGTCATCCCAATCTCAGCTGTGCTATGCTAGGACACTAGCAACTCTTCTGCAGTCCACACATGGTTTGCTCATGCAGATTCAGCATGTATATGTATATACGCTTCATATTGTTCACCACTCCTCGGCTTCATGTCTATCAACAAGTTTAATCTCTTAATCAACCACTTAAGAAATACAAGACTAACAGAGCAAATGTTTGTTTTTGTTTTTCTGTCCAACTTTATTCTCCAAGCTTTGATGGTGTTCTTTTTTTTTTTTACTAGTAACATGAAAAGCATGCTAACACGTAAAGAGATATTTTTATATTGAGAGTTTCCATCTGTCTTACATTCAGAATAACCAGACACCTTATTAAAAGGAAATGATCTTGTCTGCACTTCCCCTTGGGATCAATAACGTTCTATCCATCTATTACACACACTATAAAAACTCTACAGTGTTTTTTAAATATGGATTTTCTTAAATGGTTCTGTTGTCTGTTGTTCTCCATCTTGTCTCAGTAACCTTCAAGACACTACTAGTAAAACACGAGCTTTCACATATTAGTCTAAGTCATATCAGCTTTTTAATTTAAAGAATCACTCCTTAAGTTTAATCAGCTGAACAAAACCCCATGTTCAATTCTGTTTTAGACAGTTAACAAGACACTTTTGGCACCATCTCAAATAACTTCCTCCACCCTGTATAGTGCACTGTGTTGGACTTGAAATGACTGAAACTCACACAATTTCTCATTTATATTCAGTAATATTTTAGATAACTGCCTATTTAACATTCAGTGACTGTTAATTGACATAAGTTTGGCAGTTTAATGATTTCTCTGCATCTTCCTTAGATTATACCAGGCCCATGCTGAAAGTCAGGAAAGACTTTAACTTGAGCCCAAAAGCTCCTTGATTTTTTTTTTTTTTTTGGTAGAATACCCTTTGCTCTGGCTAGGCCATTCATTCAAATGCAGCACTTCATGAAATTGTCCAGACCATGCACATTGCAATTTCTTACTTCAGAAATAATTGTTAATTGTAACTGTTTGAACTTGTTAGCCATATGAAAGACACCTGCCCACACACTCAATCAATCACACTCCAACCTATCCTATCCACCATGCTCAAGAACAAAGAGCTGTCCAAGAACACCAGTGACAAAATTGGACACCTGCACAAGGCTGGGATGGGTTACGGGACAATAGGCAAGCAGTGTTGTGAGAAGGCAACAACTGTTGATGCAATTATTGAAAAATGGAAGAAACAAGATGACTGTTATTCTTCCTCAGTATGGGGCTCAGTGCAAGATCTCACCTCATGGGGTAAGGGTGATTTTGAGAAAGATTAGGAATCAGCCCAGAACTACACAGCAGGACCTGGTCAATGACCTGAAGAGAGCTGGGACCACAATCTCAAAAATGACAGTTAGTAACATTATGCCATCTTGGATTACAAACCTGCACTCTGGATCTGTATCCAGATGGTCACTGGCTAACTTTTAAACAGGACTAGACATTTGGAAGCATGGGAGAAGGTCATGTGGTCAGATGAGACCAAAATAGATTTTTTTGGCGTGAACTTCACTCCTGTTTGGTTGAAGAAGAAGGATGAGAACACCATTAAAACCGTGAAGCACAGGGCTGGAAACATCATACTTTGAAGGTGCTTTTCTGCAAAGGGGACAGGGCAACTGCACCATATTAAAGGGTGGATTGATGTCCTTCCCTCAGTAAGAGCATTGAAGATGGGTCATGGTTGGGTCTTCTAGCATGACAATGACCTAAAACACAAAGCCAGGGCAACTGGTCCTGAAGTGGTCTAGCGATCTCAAGATTTGTGTAATTGTTCTGCAGCGATGCTGCAGTATTGGTATCTTTAACTTGGATATTTGTCGTTATGTGAACATGAAGGCATTTGACCAAAAACACATTATCCTTGTACATTTATTTTTTGATCTGTATCAGAGACGTATAAGAGTGATGATCTAGCTCACTCAGGTCATTATCTCAAATGCGAGTTGAGAAAATTAGATTCTGATTTGCGCCGGTGGATAACCTGACATGAAAAATGAGCCCCAGACTCTCATTTTCACACCAGGCCTGTTTACGCTTTAATGAGGAGAATTAATTAACCTTATTGATATTCCATACCTAGTATTACTCCAGGTGTTTCTTGATACCCAGGATATAGTGCAGATTTTCTTTTCACTGGGAGACAGAAACTATAAAATATTAACTTGGGGGTAATTTGTCCTTTCACTATCTCAATATAAATTATCACTACTTAGTTGCAAGCATTTTATTGTTTCATATAACACTATTCATTCATTTATTTATTTTAATACCCAATACCAATTTTAATCCAATGTAGAGTACCTGACGATGCCAGTCCATTACAGGTCACACGCACAGACATTTACTTAAACTGGGACACTGACAAAGGGTGACTTTGAACCCAGTTGTCTCAAGTACAAAAAACACTGTGTTCACTCTGGCTAAACTCAGGTCCTGTGTGAAGATGGGAGAAACTTCCAGAAGGTCTGCCATCAATGCGCTATACCACTTTATTTCAGAGTGGCCAGACAGAAGACTGGGAGGGGGAGATATCTGATGACTTCAAGTTTGGCAATATTAAGGCCCTCAACATTGAGTTGGAGTAGTGACAAGCCTTGGTTTTTGACAGTGAGTGTGTCTGCCTGTCCTGAGGAGGATGTGCTCTGCCTTGGTCTTGACCTTGGCTGGTACCTTGTTCTGCTGCTTGATGATTCTTCATTAGTTGGTCTTGCACCATTTCTTACTACTTGCAGGGGAAGCAGATCTTGTCTTCTTCCCCTGGAGACAGATGTAGTAGATGGCCAGGAAGAACCAGGAAGATGCATTAAAGAAGAAGTTGGACAGTGTCGCATGGAAATGTGGCGCACCTGAACAGACTGTCGAGCACATAATCACCGACTGGCCGTATATAGCCCACCCTCAGAAGCTGGCTTTTTTCGACTTAGGACCAGAGACAAGAGCATGACTGCATGACACTGTGTTGGCTATCTAATGATATACGAAAGAAAGAAAGACGGAAAGGAAAGGGAGACTGGTCAGGGTTAAGGGGAAAGCTGAATAGAACAATGAACAGAAATATTTTGTAGATGTTCTGTAGGGAAAATCTCTATCAGAGCATTTTGGACCTCAGACTGGGCTGAAGGTTCACCTTCTAACAAGACAATGACCTTAAGCATGGGCTTAGGAGGCATGGGAGAACTTGATTTGAACTTTACTGCTTATAAAAGTTAGAGGATATTTTAAAACGAGCTTTTGTGAGCAGTGTTTATATACCGTATGCCACATTTGTTATATTCAGCATATATTTTCTGTAATCTTTTTTTTTAAATTAGATTTCCTATGTTTCAATGTGATTTAACTATTTGCTGACACCTGCACCAAAAGAAATACATTTTACTTCTTGTACTTGGCAAATAAATTATTCAATGGATTATACTGCAGTTAAAGTGGTAAGAACACATACTTATATTAACTGTGTGCCAATCTGGTAATCTGCTCCTTTAACTTGTTAGAAAATTTCTGCAAATGATATTACTCAACTAGATGGCACAGGCTTTACGCGTGTGAACATGTATATGCATCTCATTAAAAACATCTTAGCTGCAAAGCCCTGACGCCTGATGAATGCTGTGTGAGTAATAAGACTAAAATACAGAAGTGACATTTTATGCCCCGTTAATGTCATCATGTCTAGTATTCAAGGAATGCTGATGCAAAGCCATGCCAAGTGGAAGGACTGCGCCTTGACATTGAGCCAAATCCATGCTTGAGCTTTTCTCTAATGGAAGTGTTTCGCTTATGAGTTTAGAATTGATTCCTGCACATAAGCGCTGTTAGCTTAACTGGGGGAAAAAGTCTATGGTGAAATAGAATAAATAGCAAAAGTAAAGAGTGCCATGCTTAAGCTGAGGTGTTTTTCTCCCTGTCACTGCACACTTGGTATTTAATTTGTCAGTTGAGGCGTGTATTAGAATAATGTATTATAATAATATGTAGGCTGTGTTTGAAAAATAAATGGGGTTGAAATTGTTATGCAATTTATACTTTCAGCAAACAAGCAAATATTGAAATCGTGAACAGTTAGTCATGTAATAGGCTTAATGATTTGTCAGTTGACAGTTTATTAGCCTTGTTCTAGCCTTGCCATTCTATCACTTGCCATTGTATCAGGTTTAATCCTGTCATGGACAACAAACCCCAACATTTGATATAATCTTATTATCGAATAGAGTGGTTTGTGTGCAGATGGTGATATAAGTTTTTGTTGTGAAACAGCACCGGATTTCTGACAGTTTCAGCCTTTTAGTAATATCAGTCTTTTCAAACCCGAATTACCTCCAATACATAGACTAAAAGGCTTATGGTGTCTATATGTTGATTCCTTGTGTTGTTTGTTCACTAATTTTTAACTTCAGTCATGGGTTTTTAGATAGAACCCTAACTTGATTTGGGGCACTAATGCATTTTTTTTGTTTTTGCAGTAATAACAGTTCCAGTTTTGTTTGTTTTTGGCAATGGGTTCTTTGGGTTATTTGGTGGGCTGGGTGTGCATAGTGCTGACTACATGTGACATTGTAATCCACTGTATTTCTATATACAGGGTAAGTCAAAAGTCACAGGACACCCTTTTATTTCAGAAATGGGGGAAAATGACATTACTGAATACCCCAGCAAGTACTGGGTGAGGTGGGGGGTATCTTTTAGGCCACACATTTTTTATCAATGGTAATTTTTTTCCAATGGAAAGGTGGTCGTGTAGCAGCATATCAAGGCCAGAATTGATTTATAAATCGATTGCCGCAATCAGAGCAAAAGTTCACACAGAATCTTCAAAAATGTTGTTGTTCGTCACTAGTAACTGAAGATGGAACAGATGTTTTTGATATCTGGGGAACGCAACTGCGGTATCATAGCCACAGACATCAACAACCAGAAAGATCACCAATTTCACAAAGCACTGTTTTATCCCTCATAGACAAATTCAGACATACCTGGACTGTGGACGACAAACCACGTAGTGGTCGTCAGAAGAAACCTTTTGCCGCCTTTGCGTAATATCCATGACGCAGCACGTGACATGTACTGTGACTATTATCCAACCCTGTGTCCAGTGACTTTTGACTTATCCTGTAGTTATAACTATATATGTTTATGTATAGTTTGTGTTTAGTATAAGTACATACTTTAAAGCTTTATATGTGGAAATGAACATAGACCCTTATGACATGCACTCTACCCGAGTTTTTGCTGATGTCTCTTTATACACGCAATAGTAATTCTAATACACAACCTCTTGACTGTCGGTGTTTTTATTTGATCACATAATTCTGACTGCTTTTTTTTCTCTTGCCCTCTTTCTGTGTGTTTCAGGAAGATGATATTCAGGCTGGTGCTGCTAACAGAGATCAATCTGAAATCTTGAAGTTTCTCTCCACGAAACAAACAAAGTTACCATGGAAACCTGAGGTTAGCACACATAACTGAACTTTACTTATGCTTATGAATTTTGTTATGTAATAATTACTTCCATATTACAAAACAACTTATTTCTGGGTCAACCCCCTGTCATAATGAGAACTGAGTGACATGGTTTGGATGATTTCAACTCATTGTAGTACTTTACATTTGGGTCAGAGCTGGTATTAGGAACATGTTTATGCATGTTTTTAAAATCACATTTCTAAACTGAGTAGCAAAGAGAATTTGAATTGCATAGAAAAAATATATATGGCCACCTCTTTTTGGGTTATTGTATACATCCACTGCTAAAAGATACATTTAAAAAGTGGTTCACACATGTCCACTTTTCTAGAGCTGTAAACGCTCCTTGTGTGATTTGCTGGAAACATCTAGAAACAACAACAGACTAGCTCTCTCTCACGCTCTCTCACTCTCTGGTAGCAATATTAGAGCAAGAACAGTTTATTAAAAACTTACTCGATTGGGTTTCCATGAGACGCTAAACACAAGCTGCACATTCAAGACAAATTGGCGGAAACTTTATTAGAAACGTGGATGTGACGAAGACGTACCAGTGATGTTAGCATTTCTAGAAAAGTATTTTTGTTCCACTGCTTCCTCCTCCAGCAAAATGTGTGTGTGAAACAGAATAAACAAAGAAATTAAATACATTGCTTACGTTCAGGGATGCTTTCATCACCCCATCATTTCAGTGACAACGTTAGGTTAACTGGTCACTCTAAATCCATGTGTTTTCCATTTTGTCTGATTTGAAAAGTGTCTGTGATTAATAAATGTATTTTTGTTTATATACTTTGTGTGTGGGAAATGAAGTGCTTTTACTTTGATTGTCTGAGGCCTGGCTTTCACCACACAAACTAATTTTTTGATTTGCTTATGTAAGGGTCAGTCACAGAGTTGATCTGTGAATAGTTACAGTGAGTATTTATTGTTATTGCAAACACATTCTCATCTCCAGGCCTGGGTTAGAGCTGGACAGAGTAAGAGCTATAGCATTCAATTGTTTCAGGGTTGATTCTTGGCTGAATGAAAAGGCAGACTTCATTTCCCCTGTGCATTCGCCGAAGCCTATTTACAATTGAGAGAAATAATTTTGGGCACACAGCGCTGCTGTAGAATCATTGTTGCCTATTGTTGACTGTCTTGCTTAAAATAATGTGTGCTGCAATTTACTGTGCACTCAGGAATGCATGAGCTGTAGGGGACTGATTGACAGTGAAACTAACTGTGCCTCATTTGTGACATGCAGTATGGTCAGTGATGCAAGCCACCTGTACAACAATATAGAAAATCTATTTTTATTTACTCAGCGCTAGAAATGCAAACACAACACATTTTTGTTTTACTATGATGTAGTTCCAATTGCAGTACTTTATCCCCCTAACCACCAACACAACAATACCACAAAATCAAACAAAATATCAGGGTCATTCCAATATGATGTGCTATGGTCGATTTGGGTGGCAGTGGTAGAATTGTAAATAGTATATCAAAATATGATCTAGGTGACAATGTTGGTATACTCTTGGTGTACAGGTCCCAGGTTTGATCTTGAGCTTTGGTTACTGTCAATCTGGAGTTTGGTATGTTCTCCATCTAGGTATTCTCCATTCAGGTCTCCAGCCAATATTCCTTATATAAGTTAACTTGTGTATGCCACATCCACCACTATGTCCAGGACATGAACAAATAATAGAAGTTTGTAAATCTGTAAGACAGGAATGTATATAGTTTGATCCTATTCTACAAAAGACCCTGTGTAACCGTAATACAGTGAAAGTCTAACGTCTTTTTTATTTTTTATTTTTATTTTTTGCTGTAATAACAGTGTTCACTTAAGCTGGCATGAACTTGGGCCAAACTGTTGACCATGTTATGCATGCAAGATGTCACAATATTCTTATCATAGCATCTTGTGGTGATATTGAATACTAAATGCATTCTCTTATGTGCCCCCGTAAAAGTTACTCTAATGGGATGTATATGTCAGCACTCCATTGCCTTCTTTGATCTTCAAGTAGCTGTTTTAAAGCAACAGCTTTTTGCCCCCATTGTATCTATAGTGTCTTTTTTATAGCTAGGAAGTTGACAATTGAACATTTATAATAATTGTAAAAAAACAAAAACCTTTACACATTGTACTGAATCATAATTATATATGATTTACAGAAATGTGCGACTATTTTCAGTATGTCAGAGCTTTCATTCTAAAAAACATAGGCTATGATAGAAAAACTAGTCATTTAACTTCGGTCTTAGTTGACTTGCCTTTTAAGAACAGAACCAGTATTTAAACTGATAACCTTGCTATGAATAATTCAGAGCAACAACTACTTAGCTACCACTGTCAACATTAAGAACAATACAGCTTTCAATCCATAATAACACATATTTTGGACTAGTAAAACAATTGTGTAATCTTACGCAATTATTGGCACTGTGGTAATGTTGTGCTGCACAAAGAGAGTTTGTTCCTTCATGTGTGACCATGAGGGTCTTTTTTACAATTGGGAACTTAGCCCAACCAAAGTTTCTACAAAGTGTTGGTCTTTGAGTGGCAATGAAGGATGTAAGATGTAATATTGTGTTTGTATAGGACCAGCTGCCATGGGCCAGCTTTATCCATTAACCACTGTGAGATATCTGAAGAGTCTGTCTGCGGTGTGTATGTGAAAGGGCAATAGGGCTGATACTTCCACTGATACAGATTAATCACATGAAGCAAGGATGCCACTCGCTGCCAAATGCCATTAGGCATTTATGACCTGCTGCCTGCCAGGCTCTGCTAATTACCACATGTCAGATGCTGAGACGAGAGTCATAAGTTGACCAGAGCATGCTTAGCCAACCTGGTATTCGGAATGTATTTACCATTAACTTAGTATGATGGTATACCACTATGAATTTTTTGTACAAAATATTTTCCAAAGTTTAACTGATTATCCAAGTCATTTGTTCTGTTTGTCCTCCTTTGTCGTCTGCCCTTGTAATGGCCCAGACTCTTCTGTATAGGGATATTTTGAGATGACCACTAGATGACCACTGATCTAGAATGGTGACTAGATGACCACTTGTATGATGTTACTAATAGAACCGGGTATTATGTATATGCAGCTATAGCGAGTCAAGAGCTTTGACTTAAAAGGAGCATTGTGCACCATTTGTAATGTAAAAATTACCTTGTTGATAAAGGAAATTAACAATGGAGAAGCTATTACCGAGCCAATTTTAATAAGCTAATTCCTGGGTTAGCTCATTATAGTTATGATAATGAATGGTTTTAAGTGGTGTTACATAGATCATGATTGTTCATAATAATGGATAATGACCCTGACATGGTGCTGGGCAGTATACTGGTTCATCCAGTATACTGTTTTTATTTACCGTATTTTATGAATTGTATCTATAAGGCTATACCGTAGCACAGCACAAACAACGGCCGTAACGCTTCATGCCGGTCAAAAAAATGGGAAACAAATGATATTATATTGTTCTGTATAACATTGTTACATATTATATATCACTAGATTATTATATAGTGATAATATATAATGTATAATGCACTGCTCACAAAAATTAGGTCCAAAAAATCTAGCTCCATCAGCTCAGTATTAAACATGTTAGAATACCATGAGTGTATGTGATTACCGTTGTCAATTTCAATTCCGTTAACCAGTAGCACAAGTGAAACGGTGAAGCGAAAGGCTCAGATATAGCTTGAAGAGGCACTTTCTCGAGTCACAACATATGACATTACGAAATTACAAAAGCTGTAACAATACATCTTTGAGAGAAAAAAAGTATTCCTCTGCTCTTTTTTTTAATATGGTGCAGTTTGTACAATGAAAATTGTTTACATTTTACAACTCTGTTATACATTCTAATTCCTTCATATGTTGTGTATTTTTGTGGGGAGAAGTAAAGCCTATAGTAATAGTAACATACAGGTACATGATGAAAATGTTGTTTTATTTTTTATAGTCTGTTATCCTGGCAGCAGAATAAGCCAAAACCCTAAATTAAAGCCCAGTCATGTCCAATAAAAAAGAAACATAAATATACTGCTCACAAAAACTAGGGGATATTTCAAAATAAATATTGCCCAAGTTTTGTGAGCAGTGTGTTAGGAGTCCTACCTCGCATTCCCGAGCTGTCGTTTTCACCGAGTGCCGTTACAGAGCAATCGGTGAGGCTGTTTATATCCCGTGTTTTGGTTGGCGACGTGATAACGAACATCTGGAGGTCCCGTTACTTAAGTGAGGGTCTTAGCATTGTTTGGTGTGACGTCGCATACGCAACACTTAGACGCCAGCGATTGTGTTTTGGTTCACGTCTATCTCAACGCTTAGTCGGTGACATCCCGGGGTTTTTAGTGCCAACGGATGAGTAAGGGGGAAACCCCTGAGGTAACGTAGCCGGTCAGGGAAGTAATGGGGTTTCCCGAGGCTTTTACCTGACTCCATACTACCGCGTAGCGTCACTCCGTTTGGTTGGCTGCTCCGTTTGGGATGCACCCTGAATGGCTTCTTCAGCGCTCTCAGTGCACTCACATTCGGGCTCGCCCCCTGGCGTTCTGGAGCTCCTCCGCGCCACAGTCGCGTCCCAAATCGGCGCTGTATGGTGCTTACTGCACGTCTGCCCTCTGGCGCTTCAGCGTGTATCAGCGCCAACTCTCACACACGTCAGCTGTAGGTGTTATTCCCATTCGGGACGCACCACAGCCACATGTTTCCCCTTTTTTGTGTTCTGTATTTTGGAGAGCCTTTGGCTCTGCCTTTTCTGTTATCCCTCATTATTATAATATGTCGTTCGATTCCCAATCCCGCATCTTTGGGTCCTCCCTCCTATCTCATAACACAGTGAAAAAAAGAAATGTGACAAAATTTGGTCATAGCACCCAGCACTGCTTTGACCGTTACCCTTCCCTCTCAGATTCTTTTCTTGTTTACAGTGACTTTTATTCTTCTTTTATTTAAGAATCCAGAATGGCTTATAAAACTCTGTTTGATGCATATTGTACAGCTGGATGGAATTGTAACCAACCCCATCAGCACCTGGTTCTTCCACATTCTAAGCTATTCTGTCGAAGCATATCACCAGTGATGAAAGTGTATTGAAAAGACTGTATTTATTCTAGAGGGTTACAGAGAGATTTTAAAATGTTTCACCAGCTTTGTATTTCACTTACGAATCTTAGTAGGGCCAAGGCAAGGTCTTTTTGCATTTTTGTAACCTCAGGTCATTAGGACAGCTTCTGTAATGTGTCAGTTTTTACTTGTCATTCAATGCTAAAATCATACTAACGAGCTAAGATGCGTGTTTAGGTTACCCTAGCATAGTATAGTTAGTTGATCTCATGGTAATGCCTAGTCTTATTTGCTAAAATTTTTAAAATTTTAATTTCATTCGTTTGGTTTTATCCATCCTTCTTCTCATAAAGGGCACATCTCTACTTACCACCTAACAGTAAAGGTGAATGTCTCCTATAGTGCAGCTGTCTCACAGGAGTGATTACAGGTCATAGGCAGACATGAAATGATCTTTATGTGTCATATAAAATAGTCCAGTCTACACAGCCACACCATTTCCATTCTGTGGGCGTGTTTAAGATTGAGATGGCTTGTTAAAATGCAAATTAGGTGTCACCCTGGGGAGTTAATGTGCACTAGATGTCCACAGCCAGTGTCAAAAACCTCACCTAACACAAGCCTTGTATCAGTGGGATTACAGGTGACAAATTGTGTGACGGCTTGTCATTTTTAAGAGTGGCACCATTTTGAGGTCACCTGGCAGCCTGTTTCAGAAGACATGAAACCAGCATGGGAGGTGGGTGGTAATATTTGAAAAGACAGGTGGCTGATCAATCTGGACTGACTCTAATGCTGTAAATGCTGATGATTTATGGTTCTGAACAATGATTTGCATGGATTATGCCAAGGTCATTTATGCATTTTGAGGCATGGTCTTCGCAACCGTGTGATAAAGAGGCTGCTCTATATTGTTGCACAAGTAAAAATTTCAGACAATTCTACATACTTATGTCAGTGTGTTATGGATACTGCAGACTGCTGAGAGCACACTTAAAAAAGCTTCTCTGCTAGCTATTTAAAAACACTGCACCACACAGGCTAGACAGGCTTGCTATGAGCACAGCACATTGAATCTAAATATAGTGCCTCTACCGAAAAAGTATGAGTATAGGTCAGTTTCTTAATAATTAACAGCACCACCCAACAAAAGACTCTTTTCATTGTTATTTTAGAAATACACATCCACTAAATAAAACTATAAGAAACATGGTTCAGAGTGAGTCACTGGAAAAGTTCTGTACCATGCTAATGTCTGTGTTTTTATCATCAAGGGCAAACACCTTAAAATGTCAATTTCCCTACTACTTAGTGGGACTAATAAAGGTTTATTTTGTCTTATGTTATCTTAAATTTAATTGAATATGTATTAACTGAAGACATGTCTTCCCTAGCAGTTATCCTTAACACACCTCAAGGGACCTTGCTGCATAAGGGATTCATTCACTGTTTGGGAAAAGTGTTATATTTCACATTTTAGTTCCAACTATTGCTGGTCGAGCAACACCACTTGCTTATTTAACTACTTAATGTGGCACAACCAGTTCCTATAAGGCCAGAACAGGAGGTCCTGTATGTACTGAGATCTTTAATTAGGAGCAGTGTTTACCTAAAACGTGAGATAGAAGAGCACTGAGCATGGCCCAATCCAGCTAGTTGGCAGGAAGTGAAAAGGTCCTAAAACGTTTAGACACAACAGTGCTATAAGTGCTCTACCCAATACAGTATCCTTCAAAATATAATATCTATATCAATGAAAAAGACTTACTTACCTTGTCTAACTATCAGTTGTCTTTTTTTTTTTTTTTTGCTTTAGGGGTTCCTGCCTTTCACCTTGGAGCGTTTTGCCGTCCTCGCCGATTGCCGTTACAGAGCAATCGGTAAGGCGGTTTATATCTGGTGCTTAATTTAGAACCTGATTACGAACATCTGCTTCTCCATTACTTAAGCGCTCCCTGATTGAGACGCGCCCCGGCTCCACTTACTCGTGCTATACGTGCGCCCGAGCTCACGCTCGCCCTCTGCCGCTTTGGGCACCTTCCGCAATGTATCCGCGCCCGCACTAAACGAGTGCTCGAGCTAGTGCTCGCCCTCTGGCGCTTGGCGCCTTCTGCGACTCGCTTGCCCTCTGTCGTTTCGGACTACCTCCGTGCCTCGCGATTTGGGAGACGTGCTCTATGCATGCGCTATGGCGCCTCTCGCGATCAGTTTGCGTGTTGCTCCCACTCGGGACGTAACACAACGGCACACCTTTTCTTCCTTTTAGTTTTCTTGTGTTCGGGAGCCTTTGCTTCCCCTTTTTCCCTTTTAGTTATTTCTATATTATTTCCTCATTATTATTATACGTCGTGAGATTCTGTCACTCCTGCATCATTGGGTCCTACCGCATACCGTAACAATTTCCAAATCTAACTGTCTAATACTCCTGATGTGTGAGCATGCAAAACATGACTAATGATCTAATTACACTAGGACTGCAGTTACCATAAAATAAAATGTTTTTTTAAAGGATGTTACACAGTAATAATATAATCTTATTTTAATTAAAATGTGTTTATTAACATAGCTTATTTTCATTTTATTTTATATATAAAATGCAGAGGTGGCTTGGTGGGTAGTAGAAGGTTTAATCACAGGGTGTAGCGACCTGGGTCCTTTCTGTGTGGAGTCTGCTTGCCCTTCCTGTGTCTGCATGGGTTTACTCAGGGTAGTCTGGTTTCCTTCCACAGTCCAAAGACGTGTGTGATAGGCTAATTGATGTCTCTAAAAAGTGACCCTTAGTGTGTGCCTGTGTGTCCTATCATGGATGAGCCAGGGTTTTTCCTGCTGGTGCACCCAGAGTTGTCGGGTGGGCACCGGCTGGCCCGCGACCCTGTGTGGATTGAGTGGAAGATAAAGGATGGATGGATGCAGAGGTGCTGGATTCAAATAAGTGCCAGAACCCATGCATCCCAAATATGAGAGGTGCCAGATATTGTTCTGACAGGATCCAGCACAAATTAAGCATTAGTTAGGAGCTATGTTGTCTGAATGGATTGCTTGCTTTTAAATGACTGTTGTAATTTTCTTTTGATTGGCAGTTTAATGCAACATAAATTCTAATTAATGTCAACTTCACACTAACTGCGGATATACAAGTATGCATAGCAAGTATATGCTAGATAAGTGGCCTACGCATGGATTGACACTGCTGCTCATTAGCACCTGGCATGTTTCATAACTTTTTTATTTTTTTTAAGCTTTTCAAAGCAGCCTACACACAGTACTACATAAACTGCCTGAAAGATCCAGAACCTAAACCTACTAAAAGAGAGGCAGATCAGTGCAGACTGAGGCAGAAGGATATATATGAAATACAGGATTGTCTGTGTTGCTTCTACCACAGCTTTTTCTGTCCTGTCAATCAGTAGCCTAATAATTCAATGTAAAGGGGTTGGACAGTGAAACTGAAACACCTGTCATTTTATTGTGGGAGGTTTCATGGCTAAATTGGACCAGCCTGGTGGCCAATCTTCATTAATTGCACATTGCACCAGTAAGAGCA
>JAUZSU010146012.1:0-15036 GCA_034780255.1 Parotocinclus maculicauda | reverse complement strand
AGAGAGAGAGAGAGAGAGAGAGAGAGAGAGAGAGAGAGAGAGAGAGACAGAGAGAGAGAGAGAGAGAGAGAGAGAGAAAGAGAGAGAGAGAGAGAGAGAGAGAGACAGAGATGGAAAAAGGGGGCAAGTGATTTCATTAATTTTTGCATCCTCGTTTCTGCAGCTCCTGCAGAGGAAGGGTGGAGGAACCCACCACCACCACCCCCCACCCGCTCTTTCCTCTATACCTCAGGTCCCTTAAGGAGCACTCCGGGCTTTACCAATTTACTGCATGTGCTGGGATTAGTCACGTTTCTGAGATGACCCATGCTGGGTTTCGGAGCTTTGGAGCTAAAAAGGTACAAGGTGTTCACGTGATCATCTCATCTTCTGAAACACTAGATGGACAGTTCCACCATTTAAGAGTTTGGATATGCTGGACTTGTGGAAAATTGACCAGTGGAATGTCTTAGAACTTAACCATTATTAAGCGCAGTAAATAGAAGACCCTAAAAACCGTCATGCAAATCTCGACTAAACTTGCAGTTATAGGAAAATTGGAGTTAAGAAGGAAGCTCCAAATGTGCAGATAAACTCCTTATTACTTCAGAATTGGTTCTTGGCCACATAAATTTCACATAAAGCTCTGAGACCTAGCTTCCGGCCATTATTCTTCGACCGATTCCCGTCCATGTGAAAGCTAACCACTGTTTATTGTCCTGTAGAGTCACTGAGTGTGTTTACATGCCATTAGTAATCTGATTATATTCAGATCTGATTTCTGCAGCTTTGTGATTATTCAAGTGATCATGTAGACAGCACACTCAGATTTTTCTGATCGGATTAAGGCCTAGAAATCAGATGAAGAAACAGAAACAGAGTATACCTTTACTCTGATTTGCATGCAGGTGTAGTCTGGAAGCGACCGACTGAATCAAACATGGTTGCCAGGTCCTCTTATTCTAAACATTTCGATTTTCACGTTGTTTTCTAAGGACAAGACTGAGAAATAAACATATGTGGTAATTATACAATTCCTAAAATAATGGTATATCAGTACCGCATATATCATTGCGAGAACCAAATGTCTGACATTTTGTGGAGATCTGATATCAACTTGTGGTGGAGACATTTTGCTGGTGCCCACAGTAGAACCTGCTACTTTCTTTTGAAAAACAAAAAGAGATAGGATGTAGGTGTATCATTAAGTAGCTACAGTTGTCATTATGTAAATCGAAAGTTCCCACCAGGATAGTGAGACAAACTTGTGTTCATTTGAAAGAGACGGATGTAACCAATATGAATGCAGGTACAGAGATTTAACATTCAGGTAGCAACCTCCCCTACATAATACATCTTCCTTTGCATCTGTACCTACATTTTTAAATCATTGTACCCAGTTCATAGCCCATGGCTTGTTTGATGGACAGCTTAAATATTTCTGCTGTTCTGATTAACCCCCAAGTTCCACGTTTCAGGTTGCTCTCTGAAACGCTTTTGCTGTAGCCTAAACCAGGCTCTGAGGCCCTGAAATCTTTCCTAAAATGTGAAATATCTCAGCTGAGCATTCAAAATACGACCAGCTGTATTAAATACCTATCGCATTACGTACTGACAGAATCTAGGCTTAATAGAGTAGACTTTATCGCCACGGGACCCTTCAGGTTTAACATGTCATCCAGTGCAGACACTTCACATCGAGGTCTGTTCGGCTCTGGCTTTGTACCACAAGCCTCTCGAGCTCTTGGTTTCCTGACTGGAAATGTGCCTGAATTTCAAAACTGTTCTGCTCAGGTGAGAACTTGAAGCGCTTTCTACTTCAAGCAGCTGGGAACTCAGACCTCCGAACCCTCAGCGTGCTCTCTTTATATTTCCGAAGCCCTAAACCCTGCGCCTTTGCTGCCCTCTCCAAAGGCATCTTTCCTCTGCCGTCTCCTTCTTTGCTTTGGCCCTTCTTCTTCAGTGGTGTGCATCATGAAAGGGGAATATGCTGCTGTGGCGGTGTGGCCAGGCTCCCCTGGCGCGGCCAGCGTTTCGCTGGCGTATTGATCAAGCGTGGGGAGACGAACAAAAGGTTCTGCCGAGCGGCCACTCCTCAACACAAACAGCTTCCCTGCCATTAGAAACACACACACATACACACACACATAGAGTCATCTTTGTCCAGTCCATCATCAAGGCCTGCCTTTTATTTCCCTTCATCTGTTCTCTCTCCTCTGCCCGTTCTCAGTCAGCTCCAAAAGATTGTTTTCATTCCTTTGTCTCTTTGAATTATGGATGGAGGAGCGAAGAACCGATAGCCCTGAGGAGCAAGAGCATAGAACGAAAAGGGAGGGATAGAGGGCTTTGGCAGAGAGGGCCTTGAGTCACAAGACCTCACTCCCTTATCCCCTTCTGTGCCCAGAGGAGGTGAATCGAACCTCGTAAGCCCAGCAAGGTTCTCGCCAGAAGGCAGCTTTTCACCAACTGTGCCCGGCGACCCCAGCCTCTGAACCATTCGTTTCTGTAGGCGGAATGAACTCTTCATCCCATCACAGTGAGAATCGTTTGCTCGACCAGCATGCTTTGGACAAGAGCCTCACTTCCATCGATTTCTGCCAAGCCAGCGTTTGGCGAGCAGCCCTAGATCTTTGGAGACACATCACAATGGAGATACTATATCATGGTTAACCATCTCATTAGGATCACCGTAGTGGCAAGTGGGTCTAAATGGCAAACAGGTGTTTACATTTGGTAAGGCCAAAGTCGCTTAACATATCAATCGTCAATGAGTAACATGCACCGGCAACACATAGAGCAAGGCAGGAACAACCAATTGAGAGGGCACCCATCCATTGAATCTGGATGCTGCGTTTAACTCTATGGTTGCCAGATCATGCAAGGAAAACAACCAACTAGGTCTAAGAAGCTGTAAAAAAGCTAAAGTGAATTTTTGAATTTGCGAATTTTGAAAATGTTGATAGCAGTTTAAAATACAAAATGTATAAAGTCCAAAATTTGAATAAAAACTTCCAAATATTGCAATAAGAGCCTTATCAAAGGACGAGGTAGGAAAGTTAGAATATCGCTAAAGCTGGAATGCGTGGAATAAATGATGACGTATCCGACTGCAAGTCACACCATTTCGTTCCACCTGATCAGACCAAAATAAACAAAGACATTTTGATACATTGATACCTTTAGATATGATTAAGTATTAGATGTGACTGAATGTGAACGTACCTTTGCTAAACCAACAAATCTAAGCATGGCCTAAGACTTTTGCACAGTACTGTACACTGTTAGCCTTACTGTTGCTAATGCAGTGTTTGTTGCTTTGGTTTCTTTTTTTATTTATTTAACTTCTTTACAGCATCAATGGCTATGGTGGGCAAGATTACATTGATACCCATGGGCATGGTAGTGGGGGGAAAGTGGACCTGATTACCCAGGGCCCGAGTAGGGAGAGGGGCCCATGAAACTCCTGATTTTTTATTTTTTGCTCACGTTTCTCGTGTACTAGCATGAATAGTGGCCCAGTGACATTAAGAGTATACAGGGCCCAGAATTTGCTGCTATTCCCCTGTTAAAACCATTCATATACTTTCACTATCGATCAATTTAGACCAGCCAATTAACCAAATGAATGTCTTTGGAATAGGGCCACACAGTGACTCGTTGCGGTGGGACGCATTGTTGCCTTACAGCGAGAAGGTTCAATCTTCTTATGGAGTGGTTTGGGTCCTTTCTGTTTGAAGTCTGCATATCTTCTGTGTCTGAGTGGGTTTACTCTGGGTAGTCCAGTTTCCTCCCACAGTCCAAACACAAGGTTAATTAGTGGCTCTAAAGTGCCCCACACAGACAGTGATCAAACTAGAGTTCTCTCTATCTGCATAAGCCACAATTTCACCTGCTAATGAAGTGCTTTGTGCTTGCCAAATGCATGGGTGACATATCTGGTGAAGAGGCATTAGCGAGAGAATGTTTTCCAACAAATATTCACACAATTTATTTTATGTTTTATGTTTGTTTGTTTGTTGGTCCAGTACCTTAACCGCTGCACCATTACAATCCCATTCCACCCTCAATGACATTATTTTATTTACTGCATTTAGCAGAGTGCATACCCAGGGAGACTTGTGACTGAGCAACTGAAGATTAAAATCAACACAATTTACATTTAGTCATTCAACAAATTACCTTAATCCAGAACGACTTACAAATGACACAAACATACAAAGTACACTTCGTGCAATTGTTGGTTAAGGGACTTCCTCAACGTCAAGAGGGACAGCTTGGCAGTGATCGAACCCTGGAACTTTGGGTTCCAAACACCACAGTTCTTACAAAACATTGATAAAGGCCCCAAATGTGGCAGAACTTGGAGTTCAATTTGTAATCCCCTCAGATTGGTAATTCAGACCCTTAAAGTCTGAGCTACAACATCATCCTGTATATACAGTACTGTGCAAAAGTCTTAAGCCACCATTAGGTTAGAAAGGTCTAGCTTGTGAGCTCCTGCTCATTACAATTAGGGGATAATTCAATTATTTTATAATTAATATTTTATTATAAAAAGAGTTATAAATTAAAATATTGCATTTTCCCCCTAATTTTTGTGAGCGATATATAAATGAGTAAGTATGACTATACATGAATATACAGTAAATATTCTCAGTTTCGTTATTAGAACACAATAAATGTGTATGCAGTATTAAAAAATAGATATAAGCAATAGGAGTAAGTATTTAGTGTGACCTCTCCTTATACTTTTGGCAGCTTTATCAGGATGCCAAATTGACCCTTTAACAGTCAGAAGACCCATGATCAGGAAATAGTCTTTTTCAAAGAGCAGCAGCCAAGAAAAAAACTTTACCAAAAGTGGAACAGAGTGAAAAAGCCAAGATATGCTAAAGCTCACAAATATCGGTCAGACTATAGATTAGTTAAAGATAAGATGACATATATAAGAATACGGTCATTATACCATTGCTAAAACAACAAATCTAATGGTGGTCTAAGGCTCTTGTACAGTACAGACTGTGGTAGTTTAGCGGTTAAGGTGGACTCTGGACTAGAAGGTCCAGGGTTCAAATCCCACCTCAGCCAAACTGCCACAGTAGGTTCCTTGAGCAAGACTTCTTACAACTGCTTGGACTGTAAGATTGTATTAGTTGTAAGTCGTCCTGGATAAGGTTGTATGTTAAATGCCATAAATGCAAATGCGTGTCTATAAACATAACACATTAGGCAGGATATTCATGTTCTTCTTATCACCTAATCATAAAATTTTACTTAGCATTACGAAGTGGGATTATATTCCGATGCAGATGCTACCTCACTATGCATGTACTGTAAGTGTAATATTCCACTCTCTCCCTGCTATGTTTTCGTCTGAATACAGAGGAGTCATTCAGGCTGGCTGCGATGTCCTCTGGTGCCAGGGTCCCGAAGGAAGCCCCTGCATGCACAAGTGCACACAAACAACCAAAGCAGACCAACTATACTGCTCACAAAAATAAAAGGATATTTCAAAATAAAATAATGAAATATCCTTTAATTATTGTGAGCAGTGTAATTCAATAAAAAACACCAGCTCAGATTTCCTTCAGGAAATGTTATTAACCCTTGTTGCTGGCAAATGAACAGCCAGATTCAGAGGATTTAGAGATGATTCAGCTAAGGTTTTTAAAACGTTTTGTTAGTGCAAAGAAATGTAAGATTATAATGTCATTTGGAATTTATCGAATTAAATCTAATTTGAGCGTGGCTTGGTGGATAGTACTGTCACCTCACATCAAGAAGGTCCAGGGTCCAGGGTCCGGGGTGGAGTGGTCTGGGTCCTTTCTGTCCTCTCTGTTTACGTGGATTTACTCTGGGTCCTCCAGTTTTCTCTCAAAGGCCAGAGCCGTGCATGTTAGGTTAATTGATGTCTCTAAAGTGCCACTAATGCGTGAGGGTGTGTATGAGCGTTTGAGTTTTCTATGATGGTCAAGGGTTGTTCCTGTTACAAACTGACTTTCCAGCTTTCTAAAAACAGACTGGATAAGAAAATGAATGAACAAATGAATCTAATTTGATGGCATTATGTTTAATTGCACAACGATGCTGACACACTTGAGTGTGTTTACTTGCACTTAACGGGTAACTGGACAAAATCAGACGTTGTCAGTAATCAGCGATCAATAAGTTTAAATGCTATTGGGTTTCTTCTGATTGTCCGTTTGGGTTTACTCCAGGTGCTCCCGTTAACTTCACATTCCAAAGACATGCATTAAGTTAATTGATTAGGTTAAATTGTCATGACCTCCACTTATACCTGAGCAAAAGAAACATCTGGCAGCTTCATCACGATGCCAAGTTTATCCTTCTACAGTCCGTAGAATTGACCAGGAATGGTCTTTTCGGAAGGGTAACGGCCAATAACTTTAATTCAGAAGGTGAACATGTCACAAATATTGGAATAAACAAACATTTTTGGCTCCAAATGTGGACAGTATGTTGTCATTTAACCATTTCAAATCTAATAGTGGCCTAAGACTTTTGCACAGTATACTTGGCAGTGCTAAACAGTTGGAAAAACACACGTTTAAATGATACAAGCAAAAACTATAGTTGCTGTGGGGGGACAAAAGTACTGCTGATACTGAGCAGCTTGTGGATTAGTAAAAGGAAGAGTGCATGTAGCAAGATTTACCAAAACAGAGATATATTTCATCCTGCTTTCATCTCAGAATTTGTGTATCACTGCATGATTCCCACAGCTGCTGAAAAGATTAATTGACAAAATGAGAAAAAATCTAATCTTAGTCACCAGCAGGGAAAATTCCAGGCCAAATTTCACACAGGTGTCTATGGATGGCGGGTAGCGAGATAGATAGAAAAGGGTTTGATGGAATTATGCAAATGAAAAATATCCAGTTTGGGAGACGCTGTGTACATATGGGGTAGAGGCAGAGTCTGGTGAGCGGCGGCGGCGGCCGCAGCGGCGTGTGTTTGCTTGAGCCGAATGATACGCGACCATCGTGCGAATTGGATTCTCAGTTTCTCTCCATTATATCAGCTGCCATCTGTTTCTGTGCCTGCATTGTTATCCAGCTATTTTCAAACGCTGCGTTCTGCTGGATCACGTCATACCAAGGTGCGAGTCTGGTTTTCAGAACTGTGGTGTCCCTATGAATGCAAATTAATTAAGTTGCATTTTCGAGGCCTCTGCCACTGTAATAGCCTTACAGTTCTGTTATGGGCTTTAAATTTGTTGTGTACAAGGCCTTTTGCCATCCACGTGTCATCGTCAACACCCTGCGCCCGGGCTCACAGGTGGCTGCCTGTTTTTGACATCAACCCTGGCAAATAGGTCAGAGAGGGAGAAAGAAAGAGAGGATGATCTAAAGTACAAAAATGGCACAGAGTACAAAACAGAGGAGTGTGTATGAGCGTTTTGGAGTTTGTAAGAGACTAAAATAGAAGGAAGTTTGAGTCATTTTAACGAACTGATCGTTTGAACCATTTATCATTAGGAATCGAACATCAGAGATTGAACTCATTCATGTTTATTTAAAGCACCACTTTGTTTTTGTCCTGTTCCATCGATTCAGTCCCAGGATGGAGCAGTCTGGGTCCTTTCTCTGTGGAGTCTGCATTTCCTCCCCGTGGTTTTACTCCAGGTACTCCAATTTTCTCCACAGTCCAAAGACTGTGTTAGGTTACTTGGTGTCTCCAAAGTCGCCCTTAGTGTGTGTGTGTGTGTGTGTGCCCTAAGATGGATTGGCATCCTGTCTAGGGTTATTCTAGGGTTGGGCCCAGAGTTCCCGGTCGGGCACCAGCTGGCCCCCCGACCCCGTGTGGATTAAACAGAAGATAATGGATGTAAATGTTGTGTTTATTATGTTTTTCTTTATTTTCACACCTTCAATTGTTACGGTTTTAAGTAGGACCCAAAAATGCGGGTACGGAGAAATCCCACGGCGTATAATAATAATGGGGAAATAATAAATAAACGAATTAATAGGAGGAAAAGGAAGAGAAAATGCTCCCAAACATATGAAAAGCAAGGTGAAAAAAGGCGTGCCGTTGTGTTGCCTCCTGGAGTGGAATACACGCCGTGGCGCAAAAGGGGAACGTGCGATGAGTTTGATAAGGCGCTGATTTGGGATGTCTCCCAAATCGCGAGGCAAAGAGGAGCTCTGGAACGCCACTGGGCGAGCATGAGCTCTGGCGCGCGTATAGCACGGGCGCAAATAAATCGGGGGGCGTCTGAAATGGAAGCGCGCAGCCGGCGGGAGTGAGACTCAGTAGTGACCGCGAAAAGAGAGAGCGTGAGCTCAGGCATGTGAGGAGCACACGAGCACGGAAAGGGAAACCCTCAATGTGTCCCTAAAATACTAGATACCTTGGGGGTTTCCCCCCGTATGCGTCCGTCGGCACTATAAGCTTCGGGACGTAACCCACTGATCATACTGACCGAGCGAACGTCCAGGGTGTCAAGGTGTGTGAGCGTATGCGTGTGCGCACCGGTGGTCGGGTGCGTGGATAGTGTGTGTGACGACCTGGCCACGAACAGCGCAAGAACCCGCTCTTAAGTAACAGGAGAAGTAGCTGTGCGTAATCAGGTCGTAAATTAAACACCAGATATAAATCGATAGGTAGGAACTCTAACAACATACTGCATTCTCAGTGCAAATAAGTCTCCATGGGTCCTAAAAGGGTTAGTTACGAAACCGAACAACCGAAAGGAAAACAGGAACAGAAACGCTTGCTAGTGCACTGGGTTCACCAATAAAGTAAGTGTTTTGCTTTCCTTTTTTACTTTCAACCCAGTATTTATTTAATTAAATTCGATTTTTCACCACTGTCTTATAAAACAAACTTTGTTTTGGCCAACTGTAAGATAATGTAGGTGTTAATGTGTAATAGGCTCTTCTAAAATACAGTATAGACTATATAAAACTCATCAGTCCATTATACATTTAATTTATGATTGATTTTTTGGAACGTATCCCCATCGTAAATCAGGGAGCCCATATACAGTACAACTCCATTAATGCATAGAATGCCTTATACAGTGTGGATTTTGGGGGGGTTTCAGGGTTGGATTAATCTAATTTACATTATTCCGTATGGGGAAAATTTTTGGTACTCTCATTTGGTACACTCGATGATCCCTCTGGAACAAATTAATGACAAGAACTGAGGTACCGCTGTATTAAACAGTATCCAGTATTTATACATTATAATGCTCAACATATAAGTGAAAATATCTGATTCAAATATAGAAATGTAATTAGTAAAATGCTGGGTTTGCATAAATAATCAGCTTCTTTAGATTAACCATTATAAACTTCCTCAGGTATCACCTTTTAGATCACAGATGGTAAAATATGTAAATCCTGGTGGGAACAATTGGTCCTCAGTGTGATATATAATCTTGTCACCCCCTACAAACACACAAGTTGACTGAGGCTATAACCAGCGTGTGCACTATTAGGATGTCTTTAAGCTGTCCTAATGGAAATTGATCAGCAGCTTAAACACTTTCCGGTTTATTCAATTAGTCAATAAACACTGACAAAATGCAACAACACAGCCCTCCTTGTTAGCTGCATTACACCTATACAAACATTTCTAACTATATGCCATTTATAAATTATTTTTAATACATATTCTCTCTTTTCATTGCTTCTTAATGATACAATAATGACATTCACTTTCTTGAATTGTATTAGTGCATTTGATGCTTTATTTTTTACTGCACTGTAATTTTGTTTTCATATTTTTATTCCGGAGGGCACGGGGGCTCAGTGGGTGGCACTAAGTAGAACAAGGGTTCAATCCCAGGGTAGAGTGGTTTGCATGTTCTCCCTGTGTGTGTGGGTTTACTCTGGGTATTCCTCCTGAGTGGCTTCTTCCACAGTAAGGAAAATACATGTTAAGGTAATTGATGTTTTTAATTCTGTGTGTGTGTGTGTGTGTGGATACAGTTTTGTTATCCACCATCCAGACACAGGTGACACCGTCACTACACACCCCTGTCTCTGCCTAGATTTTCAGGCACTTTTTAGAAGGAAATTTGTTGTCACAGCACCCATTATGTTCCCACCACTAACAGCCAGCTACTGTAAGCTTTGTTTACAGTGATGTTGTAAATAAAACACCTGGCCTGTTATGAACTGGAACAGTTACTTTAGTCCTGGCTCTCTTTTGGATCCAACAATGGTTGAGCTTGAATATGTAGGCCGCGTGGTGAACGCTTCAATTCTGCCTGTATTGTTTGAGCGACACACTGCCCCAACTGCTGGTGTCACGATCTGGGGAGCCATCAAATATGACAGTTGGTCAACCCTAATAGGTCAACCCTAATAGGGCCACAAACAGATCAGCCAAATGTAGGATATGTGCAGGACATGACTTCCAACTGGCATTTTTCAGCAGGAGCAAACAACAAACAAACAACAGGAGTTTCCATGGAATGCCTCTGACAGATTAAATTAGTCAGTAGTTAGATTTCAGCCAGTGTTAGTTGTTCTGCAAAATCCAGGTCATACCAAGAAGTAAAAGCTTATCTAAGAACTGCCATTTGAATGGATGTGGGCTAAAGTGTAGAGACCATTGAAGTGTGTCTGCTCTGAGATATGTGTCACTAACAGCGGCTGGAAACACGTGAGTGAGTGAATGAACCAGACCTGGAACCCCAAATTTTATTGATTTCCATTTGGCCCAGTCAGGAATCTCAGATCCTTGGTTTCCATTCATTATAAATACTAGTTTCAGAGGCTTCCTCTCTTTTATAGATACAACTAGACAGCCACAATTTATAGAGCAATTTATGAATGGCTGCCAAAGTCAAAAGGAAATACAGAGCTGTGTTATCGGGTCTACCCTCTCTCTCTCATTTTCTCGCTCGTACTTCCAGACACCCTTAGACATAACTCACGAACAGATGACTATCTGGCAGTGAAAGTGAGAAGGATAAAGAAATGGCAGTGGGGGAGGATGGAGAATTACTCTATCAGTGTACGGACACATCTGAACATACTGTAGATACAGCTAAAGCGAAACCGAGTAAGTGGGGTATTTTTTTTCTTTTTTCTTTATGCTCCACTGCAGAAAGCAAGGACTCTATAGCTTTCCCAATCATATTTTAATCTATTGACACTTTTAGGTAACAGCATTGACACAAAATGCTAACATATGCAGTTCGCAAAGTTCAGAGCTACACAACTCGATTTAAGAAGAGAAGATGGAGTTACTTTACGGCAGTTTGGTTCAGCGCCTGCATCTCGTGACGAAAATCACATTTGTTGTTATTTGCTTTGGATTGAACGCGTACACAACTGTATAGAGAGAAGCAGAATGCAGAGGCACCTCACTAATTTTTCTAAACGTTCATAAGTTTCTGTCAGTGCCCAGAATAGATTTTGAGATCAAATTTATAATTTAAAAGATATACAGTACTGTGCAAAAGTCTTAGGCCACCATTAAATTTGTTATTTCAAGAATGGTATAGTGACCATATATTACATGTTTGTGTACCAAATTTTGTACAGATGGAACCAAAAATGACACTCTTGGATTCTTTACTCACTATTACTATATTACTCCTCTTCACTTATCTATATTTTAACCTTTATGAGCTTAAGCACATCTTAGCCCATTCATCGTGTTCCTGTTTTAAAAAAAACAAGTTGCTTGTCTGCTACCCTTCCAAAAAGGCCATTCAAAGTGATCCTGAAGAAGCTGCCAGATACTGCTATTGCTCAATTGTAAAGGGAGGTAACACTAAGTTTTGTACTTGCCACTATACTGCGTACAGATTTCCTATATTTTTTATATTCTAGTAAGAAAAATAATGACATATGGTCATTATACCATGCTGAAATAATGGTATATCTAATCTAATGGTGGTCTTACACTTTTGCACAGTACGGTATGCATAGCTTTACAGTTTAGTTTGAGATCAAAGTATTAGACGTGCAGTAAAATTGCTTTTTGAAGGCTTAAATCATCCTTTCACTTTAAGAAGGAAAACCATAATAGTTGAGACACTTTATGTACTGCATCATCTGCGAATGTTATGTGGATTAATAGAATACCTGTTAGAGGTTTCCTTTATTATCTGTTTTTAATAGTGCATACAAATTTCTGTATTTTTGATAATATTCCAATAAAGACACTAAGAAATAATTATATATGGTCATTATTATGTGTGGACTGTGGGACTGTGGCGGCCCAGTGGTTAAGGTACTGGACTATGGACCAGTACCTCTGCCACAGTTGGGTCCCTGAGCAAGTCCCGTAATCCACAATTGCTTGGATTGTAAAATTGTATTAATTGTAAGTCGCTCTGGATAAGGGTGTCTGCTAAATGATATAAAAATTATTTTCCATTGCTAAAACAATATCTAATTTAATGATAGCCAAAAACTCCAAATCAGAAAATGTTGGCACAATATGAAAAATGCATCTAAAAACACACAGCGTTTCTTACTCTGACTTTTATTTCCAATCTTTCTTTAAGGTACTTTGTTTTTCAACATTTCAGTAATCTTCTAGTGAATTTTTCGACAAACTGGAGATCCTCTGGCCATCTTTGCTCATCAAAGATTATCCTGAATGCAGTAATCATGATTACAATCAGCTCTAAACATGACCTGTTAAAAATCACATCGTCATTTAATCTTATTAATTCATTACTAATCCTAAATTGCTCCTATCTCAACTTTTTAAAAATGTTTTGCAGGCCTAAAATGCAGTAATATATGTTAATTAACAAACAAAATGTAATTGACCAGACAAAGCATGAACGATCTGTCAATCATAAAGTCCATAATGAAATAAAAGTCAAAGTCAATGTAATAAACACTGTTATTTTTAAAAATATGCATTGTCCATGCTGTCCTAACTTTTCCCGATTTAGCTGTGTGTATTTTGGGTCCATATTTGGATCAACATTATGTATGAAGCCAGGAGGTTTTATGAGTGGCATAACTGGTATGGAATGGGAGTGAATGGATGTGCCAATAACTGCTGAAATGTTATGAGTAAAAAAATGAACAATTTTTCACAATTTCCATATTTTCTCCAGCACCTATACCAGAGAACACAACATACAGGTGCCCAGACTAGAACACTGGTCCATCCCAAGATGCCAGATAGCAAGGGTGGTTGTTGCAGTGCTAGAGGATCTTTCCCCGACATTCCTCTTCTCCATCAGATGTACCTGCAATGTGAGGACTCTAACCCAGGTTGTAGGTACTTCAGCAGCACAACTTAAAAAATTTCTGTAAGTATACTCTACAAGAAAAGTTCTAATGTTCTCCACTAAGTTCTCCACTGCCTACTGCCACCAGGGATGGCATTTCTCCCAAGAAGTTGATGATGCAACCCTCCAAACCAGAATGTGGCACAAACTGAAATAAAGCAACCTTATTTACTTCCTACAGAAGTCCTATATTTCTCCACAAAGTCGACTGTTTTATGTGCACTCACATTGCTAAGCATGATGAATCCTAATGTGACTCTTCCATGACATTTAGGAAAGGTAAATGGCCCCCAGTGTGTTGCACACCAGCTGTCAGGCTCTATATCATTTTGGAGCGTCTTGATACCGTGATTCGCACAACTTAGAGCTATCCCCGGAGCGGAAGTTTTGTGTACACAGCCTCAGTAGGCATAGCCATGTGAGTTAGCAAATTGTCAAAACACAGCTTCCCATTCTCTTTGGAGTAGGGGAAGATACAGTGATGTCAACAGTGGTGCCAGAGGAAGACAAGCCCCGGAGCCTGCAATCTAATTATTTAGCGTTTGCATAAACGGTTCTGCTTTTGCTAGCGCATCCTGCGCCAGTTATGACAGAAAAGGAAGTTTTGGATGAGATAACTTGTAGCAGAGAGCAGAGGTGGGTCCAAGCCTGTGTTTTAGTGCTGGCCCTTTTTCATTAAGTTCAGGACAATTTATATAATGCCAAAGATCTGCGTTAATATTTTAATATAATTAGTTCATATTCAATAGATTTTGAGTAAGGACTGTGTATGGACTTCATTATCCGCCCAATCCTGGTCAGGGTAGTGACAAAGCCAGGGTCTAGCTGGTGGCTCAGGGGTGCAAGGCAGGAACAACCCTATCATGGGCGGCAATTCATCATAGGGCACATACACACACTAAGGGCACTTTAACCTAACAAGTTTGTCTTTGGAATATTGGAGGAAACCAGGAGGAAACTTGTGTGAACAGGGGCAGGACATGTAAACTCATGCAAGTTTTTGTCATTGCTGGCAAAGTCTCAGTACTTAAAAGTGCCATTTAATGGCCTCATTACAGGAAGTGTACATTCCACAAACTACAAAGAGAACTACTTATAATAGGACAGGTACGCAGATTTACAGCTTGTCATACACACAAGTACAAATATAAAACAAATTATACATAATTTACTTTGTTCTCCAAAAAGTCTTTAAATACATCAGAGTTAGAACAGTGACAGTTAGAGCAAACGTTAGCCAACAAGCAAACAAACACACACAAAACAGAATGTTGGACATCAACTCTTAAACTCCCGCCTATGCACAGCATTAATTTCTGTTGAGGTGACCATGTTTACGGCCGCAACATCTGAAAGACGTTAGAAAGACATAGTTTTATTCCCTATTGTCCTTTATTCTAAATGTTAAAACGATAAAGCTCCTTACCTAAACACAACTATAGTATCGCAATTTAATATAGAGGTTGAAAAATACATTGCCAGCATGCATGTGCCATTTCAGTACAATATGTGTTTGTGAAAGTGAATTTTAGAAGGCAGCGTCCACTCTATGAGAAAGTCAACTTGCACAAGTTATGAGTTTTGTTTGTTTATTGGTTATTCAACGTCGCCATTGGCATCAGCGGCCATTTTAGCGACACACAAGGTTATATCTATACACAAAGGTTATCTCAAGACTAGTCACATACAGGGGTTGGACAATGAAACTGAAACACCTGGTTTTATACCTTTTAGAAGGTGTGGCTATAGCAGTCCGGCCGTGTATATTGACCCTGTGGATCCCGACGGACAGTTCTGGTGGAAACAGGAGAGTTGAG
>JAUZSU010146001.1:0-15036 GCA_034780255.1 Parotocinclus maculicauda | reverse complement strand
TTTGACTTCGAGGCTCGAGATTGTGACATAATTTCGATCGATTTCGATTAAATATCGAAATCGTGACACCCCTAGTGCACACGGTAGTAGTATCTTTATGTGTCTGTATTAATCCCAGTCTCAATGAAAAGAAGCAAGTTGTTTTCCAGTAATGCTGGAAAAGTTTTCACCTACTCTTAAACGGCCTTGCACTCACTGAATGTTCTCTCAGCATCTCGTTAGTTTTAGTCACTCTGTAGTCCCGCTTTAAGGGCTGCAATTTGTAATACAAGAAAAAGTTTTTCTGCATTTTCTCCTATATTTTTGAATAACAGTCTAGTAAGCGCAGCTGATGCCCATTGTGTGAAAATGGTATTAATCAGCCCGATTAATCTCTAATACACAGCATGTATGATGATATTCAGATTTGTAAACAGAGTAATCCATTTATTATACCGCCATCATACTGGCAAAACATATATTATGACTTCAATAACATTATTATGATTTTGATTAAACACTGGAACAACAAGTAAAAAAAAAAATAAAAATCTCTTCAAAATACCACTAAACTATTTTGCTTCTGCAATAAAGGTGGTTAGTGATGATGACCAAGACACGCAACAAAAAATTAAACTGTGATGTAATACTGTGATATGATGTAACAGGTCTAAATCAGAACACTCTTAATAATAAATATATATAATATAATAAATATAATATTTTTATAATGAAATGTGCTTTTATAATGAGAAAAACACCATAAGCAAATGTGTTCATTATATGAAAAAAGTTCATTATATTTCTCATTAATGTACATTCAGCATCCAGTCTTGACAGAAAAAAAGATATGTAGATTTTTTTGTAAATTTATTTAAAAAAAATAATAAAAACCGAAATATGGTGATAAGTATTCAGACCCTTTGCTGTGACACTCATATTTAACTCACAAGCTGTCCATTTCTTCTTATCCTTCTTGAGATGGTTCTACTCCTTCATAGGAGTCCAGTTGTGTTTAACTGAATTGATTGGACTTGATTAGGAAAGAAAGAATGGCAGAGAATACACAAAATCAAGGTGTGAAAAACTTGTTACATCATTCCCAAAAAGACTCATGGCTGTACTAGCTCAAAAGGGTGCTTCTACTAAATAGAGCTAAGGGTCTGAATACTTATGACCATGTGATATTTCTTTTTTAATAAATTTGCAAAAGTTTCTACGCCTGTTTTTTCTGTCAAGATGGGATGCTGAGTGTGCATCAATAAGAAATTAAATGAACTTTTTTGATTTTAGCAAATGGCTGCAATAAAAAATAAATTTTAAAAGGTCTGAATACTTTCCGTACCCACTTTATGTTTCGCAGATGCTGCATTCTGCCACTAAACTTGTCAGCAAAACTAATGTATGGCATAGCACGTGCAACAAAATGAAAACTAATTAATCTGTTCGATGGATTTGCTTAATTTTGTTAATATCGGGACCGAAATCTGATTAAAATATAGAGAATAATAAGTTATAAAATAAAGATAATATTTGTTCAACTTTCATTTTAATAGAAATGTCTACCATTAAAAAAGAAAGACAGCAAACAGCTGCTTACTTGTGTCTGGCTCTTCAGCAAAATTAGCTTTAGCTTTGACAAATGCTACATATTCAGTAATGCAATGCTGTTTTAAATGTCTTATTATTGTTCTCAGTGTTTTCAGTTCTTCCTCTGCTGCTTACTTTCATCATGCATACTAGAAACAGCAATTGCTCACTGAAAAACTAGAATGCTAAAGACAAGGCTTTAAACCAAAATAACACCTTATCACTGCTTACTAGTACTGTGCTATACAGGAAAAGACTCTTATGTGCACTTTAGAGCACAACTGAAATCAACACCTTGGATAAACAAATATCAGATTAACAGTATACATGGCATAGTCATGAAGATTATTAACATATTTTACTATTGTCAGTACAGTAACATTGTGCAAACAGGTACTAAGCAAGCACAGAGGTACTCACAGTGACATAGGACCACATGCATGATCAGTTACACACACACAGCATACAATACATCAGTAGAGCAGATATGGAAAAAGAGAAACAGCATGACCCAGTCCGAACCTTCAGGCCAATATCATCCCCAGTAACTGCTAATGGATCAGTGCATCCCTATTTGCCTAAAACTCAGCCACAATCATATAAACTAGATAAGCAATCATGAGTATTCATGTAAGCTCATACCAGCCAATTAGCAGAGCAGCAGATTAGTGTAAAGGTCTGAACAAAGTACAATACTGTAGAGCACAGCACAATGCTTGAAAAGCAAAAAATCATAATTAATTATTAATGTTAATGATTTATGTTGTATAAAACTACACTCACACTATTGTGGTTAACCACTGATGCTGCCTTTGGGAGAACTAGCATGGTGTAACAGTGATTTAATGGCAGTTGTATCCAACACAAAATTCTCCATGATATCCTCGTCCTGGTCACTTTTAGAACTCAAGGGAGAAACATTCTATTTGATCCTTTAACTTAACACTGTGCGTTTCACCACAATTATAGAAACACATGAGGAAGTAATGAGATGATAATCACTGCACAAGCCATAAACTAACAAACAGAGATTCTGTATGAGACTTCTGTAAGCCATCAGCACGACCACTGCCGCACTGAGGGCCCACAATAGCATGGTACTGGTAGGTTATCGCAATAACATCAGAATCAGTGTCAGAAAATGTTAGAACACACACTCACCCTGTCTTTGTCGTCAGCAACATCACATAACACATCGTCCAAATCTAGAATGCCCCCATCGCCATGTTCTAAACGGTGAACCTGGATCCAATATCCCGAGTCCTACAAATACAAAGAGAGAGAAACAGACAAGTTACAAAATTACAACAGACAATAAAGGCTGGTTTGGAAAGTGACCCTTTCTCATGATTAACATTTGAAATGGAACACAAACTGACAGGCAGAAACAACACATCATCTAATTCAGTTTATATTGTGTATAAGGGTCAATGATTTGTATAAGGGTGTATAATTTGCCAGTTGCACATTAATTTTGAGTGTCATTAATCTGAAGTATTTACTTTCTTATTTGCTTATTCCTTTACAGGGTCGCGAGAGAGAAACGCAGGCAGCGGCACAGGGCACAAGGTAGAAACCCTTGACAGGGTGACAATCCATCATAGGGTACAAACACTCACACGCTAAGGCCAGTTGAATGTAATCAATTATCCTAATGCAAGTGTTTGGACTGTGGTAGTAAACTGAAGTACCTGGAGTAAACCCACGGAATAAGGGGAAGACATGCTGACTCCACACAGCAAGGACCAAGACCACTCATTCTGGGATCAAGCCCAGGAGCTTCTTGCTCTGAGGAATCTGAACTAATAGCTGCAATTAAACTGTATATTTGAAATGTAGCCAATATATTAGTTAGATTGCAATTACTTAAATGCTTAAAATGGCTGCAGAGGTATGTAAAAAGGTATAATAGCTAAAACAGGACTTAAAACGCAAGAAAACAGTTCAATGTATGTATTATACTGAAAATTTGAAGTTCAGTACTAGACTTAAGGATGCCCAAACGATGTATTTTCTCATAAACACAGTCTGTTGTTGCTTTGTCTAATAAAGGTCACTATGTGTCCTAATCTTTCCTCATATTGATGTATTATATACATCCATCCATTATCTTCCACTTAACCCACACAGGGTCGTGGGCCAGCCGGTGCCCACCTGGCATCTGTAGGAGAACCCTAGACGGAGCACCAATCCATCGTAGGGCACACGTGCACACACACAAGACACACACACACACACACACACACACCAGTAGCCAATTTAGAGCCACAATTTAACATAACACCCATGTCTTTGGACTGTGTGAGGAAACCGGAGTACCCGGAGTAAACCCATATAGACACGGGAAGGACATGCATACTCCACAAAGAAAGAACACAAGCACTCTACCCTGGGATCGAAACTAAGACTATTTTGCTGTGAGGCAGCAGTGCTACCCACCGAGCCACCATGCTGCCCACTGTATCATATACATATATATGAAAAAAAGATAAGTTAGATCTAACTTAAACAGAAGGAAAAGATGCACAAGGTACATCAGGGTCTGTAAACTACATACCAAACGTTTGCAAAGCTATAATTGCTACAAATATAAGATAATTTTGCTTATTCTGTATAGAAAGGCTAACCTGTGAAATGTTATAACATTAGGACAGTCAAACTACTGAATATTATTAAGAATCAGGCTAATGGTGAGAGAACAAAGTCTTAGGAATTTTAAACTGCAGATAGTCAGTTTAAAAACAGTATGCACTGTATAACAGTGTAGATACCATGTGTCTCTGGAAATATTTTAAGTAATGTAACCAAGTTTTTCCTCTGAAGCTTGAGTTAAAAAAAAAAAAAAAAAAAATTAGCCTGCACCTCATTAGATGCAATAAGAGACGAGAATGTGAAAACTCTTCTCAGGTTCGGTTTTACAAGAGCCTTCATACACGATCAAGTTTCACAAGAACTTGCAAAAGTTTCTGGCACACACACGCATTATATGCATGTAGGAAAGTTAGCACACCATCTCTCACTGGCATGCACAATAAACCACAAGCAATCAGTGGGAATGCATTGGTGATGTACTGATCAAATTGTTTAATTGATCAAATTAGACGATTCATAAAAAACATGACAATCTGTAACGTCATTTTTCCACTACATGTTGTTATTGTAGTTTTAAATGGCTCATTTAAGGTCTTTCATGACTTTTCCTACACAGTTACAGCAGACTGGTGCGTTTTCACATTTTGCTGAACAATGCCCAAATCTTGGACAGTTAAAGCATCTTAAATCGATATATAGACTGACATTTAAGCTGTGCTATCCCTCCCGGATTTTTCGGTGGTTGTGGTCAAGTATTTGTTTTGGTAAGTCTGTCTTGCTTTTTCCTATTATGATCTGTTTTAAGATTTGTAACACATTGATTCATAGCTGGGTCACAGCTATAGATATCACCGCTTCAATCCTGACCTTGGACTCCAATTTTATAAAATCTAATCTAATTCCTTGGACTTGCACAGGTTCTCTCCAGGTACTCCAGTTACCTCTCACATTTTATGACTAGTACTGATGTAACATTGCTCCTGTTATGAATACATATTGCTGGTATTGCATTGTTAAATAAAACCAAAATGACAAACAATTACTCATTAGTTTGCTAGTTCCTTCCTCATCTATACCCTCTAGGTCTTTTACTGCTGTTCAAAAAGTGCATTCAAAAAAGCACCAGCAATCTCAGTTGCCTGTAGCAGGTTTTCCTACTACAGTATATACAAAATACTGATAATTTTGGAATGTTACACTCTGACTCGAAATTTGTCTGAGCTAAGACTGCCTTAATGGGATCTGAAATTTCTTTATGTCTGTCTTTAGAAAATGCCTGGTGGTTCTGGCCACTGTCAGAAAGGAAATAATAATTTTGCGATATGTACATTATACATTTAAAATTAAATTACCCATAAGCAACTCCATGACCACTTTGAAGTGCAATGTCAATAAGTTCATCCAAGTCTGCTAGCATATCTGGAAGTGATTTTCTGGCCACAATCCCACAATGTAATTCAGCAAATATAGGAACAGATTCTGCAGTAGAACTGTATACATCATGAACCACTATATTCTCATCCCTAATAAAGTGAAGCTGCACAGACACACACCAAAGACCAAAAGGCTTCATAATTTATATATTCAAAGAAAATTAAAGCCAAATGGAACAAAAAGATTTAAGTAGTAAAGTGGAAAAAAAGCAGTAAGTGTGGAAAAGATTAAAGCGGCACTAACAGGGTTTGTCAAAATTACATGGATTGCAGCCACACGCATACATGTACTGTTACTTCAACCAGCAGTTTTTATTTGACCTTTTAAGCCATTTATTGTAGGAGCTCTAAGAGATAAATTATCACTAGATTGTTGAACCAATTCTCCTGCTCATATTTCACTTAATAAAGTAATCACTTATGAAATGTTACATTAATTTAAAATCCTTTTTAAGCAACTGAATCTGCTTGATTGCAAAAGAAAATATTCACCAAATTCAACAATATTTTAACAAAGTACACACACTGTTCACATTTTGCCGAAATCTACCAACTGTGGAAAATGAAATTATGGTCTGCAGTCATTTAACTGTGATTATCTTAAATAATTGCAATTACGCAATTATGTAATAATTGTGACACCAGAAGAACAAAGTTTTGGAATGGCCCAGAAATGGCCCCATGCCTGAAACCAACTGAAAATCTGTGGATTGATATGATGAGGGTTGTGTACAGGTGGTTCCCTCATAATACGATAGATTTTGAGTGCTTTTGCAATGAAGAATGGGCAAAGATGCCAAGTAAAGAAGTGCCATGCTGATAGACTTCTACCCAAAAAGACTGAATGCCTACATAAAAAACAATAGGTACTTTGACATTACTAGTTTAGAGAGCTAGAGGTTACTGGACACATTAAAGATGGAAAAAGTTCTGAAGTTGTTCATCTTGATCTCAGTTGGTCTCATCACAAATATCTAGCAAATTAACAGCACGTATAGACTTTTTAATTCCAAAGTATGTGCACTCACTCTCCCACTCCCACACATGTATTGGGATGCGTACACATTGCACCTACAGGAGATTGTATAAATCCCATTTTAAAACCATAGGCACTATTATGGAGCTGATCCCCTCTTTGCAGCTATAAAAGGTTCCACTTCTCTGTTAAGCTTTAGAATTATGTCTGTTGTAGTTTCTGCTCATTCGTTCATAAAATCATTTTTGGGGTCAGATACTAATGGTGGATAAGAGGGCCCGGTTCACGATCTCTGTTCTAGTTCATCCCAAAAGGTGTTCAGTGGGGTCAAGGTTCAGGGCTCTCTTGGCTCCACTCAAGCCTCACTCAACCTTGACTTAATGGATCTTTGTTGGAGCTTTGTTCAGTGGGGCACAGACATGCTGGAACAGAAAATGTCCTTTCCCTAAAGTTAGAATCATATAGCTGTTCAAACTGCCTAGGATCAACTTTCCAGCCTTGCACAACTTCAGCACTGTCCGTCAAAGACAGTTTGAAACTGCTGGTGCCATGCACTTCACCCCATTCTTTGTGGATGTCACAGTGTTATCCTACTGTTGTTGAGCAACAATCCAAGTTAGATAGATGGCCCAGTCAGAGCTCAGAGACAGACACATACACAAACATAGAAAACATATTTGGAGGCTATGAAGATTTAAATGTGTTGTTTTGATCCATTCAGTCTTTGCAGACACCCAGTCTCTCAAGGCAAGCTGGGCATGATCAAACATGCCCACAGCCTATTTTGATTCAGTGACACCAACATATATTTAACTAGATAATCACTATCTGCCTCTGATTTGGAGAAATAACTTTAAAACCAACAGGATTTCTATAAATAAAAAGTATGAACTGACTAAACAAATCACTAAATGGCTGTTCTGGGCTCTGTCCCAGTTGTTCTCAAGAATGATATTACAATGCATCTTTAACCTGTTGAAATATTTCTGCTAGGTTGAAATTTATACCTCAGAATACCTACAAAGTGCACCTAGTTTATATAGAAAATGGACTTAGGACATTGCTGGCTTAGCAGTTAAGATCTGGATGAGTATTGGACACTGTTAGGCCCTTAACTGCTCAGCTTAGTTAAAGTGAACAGTATATATGTAAAGTCATTCTTACATAATCAGTGCTTGGAGTTCTGAAAATTAGATTGAGATCTGGGAAGTTTCCCATGGACCCAAAATCTCAAAGCTTTGTTCAGATTGTTTGAGCCACTTAAATATCACGTTTGCTATGGTGCTCCAACATTCTGGAAAAAGCATTGTTCTTTTTCAAATTGCTCCTGGATCGTTGCGTGAAATTGTTTTGAGACTATTCCTTATTCATTGAAGTTTTCTTTAAAAAAAACCTTAGCCATTTGATGAGAAGCAACACTACATATGAATGGTCACAGCATGCTTCACTATTGTCATGACACAGGACTCTCAGTAGTGCTCAGCTTTTCTGCTCAATCTGACAATCATTTCTCCAGATGTCCCAAACAGTCTGAATGGCGCTTTATCAGAGAAACTAACATTACCTCAGTCCTCTGCAGCCCAATCCATTGGAAGTAACCATGGTAAACAGAAGAAAACTTAAAAGCACCATTACCCTTTTCACGCAACCAGTCTGCTCTTCTAATCAGCATGAGAGTGATATCAGCTGTCTTGTCCTCATTAATATTTTCTCCTGAGCTAACGAGATCGTCACTGAAATCATGTTAGCAGGCCATTTTGTAGGGCTGAAAAGTAGTGACTGGAATACAGTATTTTTTGTGATACAGTTATATTCATGGCAGGGAATGACTTCATCACTTGATCACACAAAAAAAATACCAACAGACACAATAAAACTAATGCAGCACACCTTGGTGAAAAGCAAAATATGCAACATTCTCAAAACTGTTTGTGTACTTCAAAAACGACTGTGAGTCAAAGGAATGAGAGATAAAACATACAAATGAAACTGAACAGTACTGCATACTGAACAGTACTGCATCTTTGATGCATTTCTGAATACGAGGTATGTGATAATGAAATGGGCTTAGCTAAACTGTAACAGCTTACAGTCACTGCAGGATATCTTAATTACAGATTGTGTTTGAAATTACAGAATACCCAGCTGAATATTAAATCCTTCTCTCTGTTTAAAGCAGTTTTACATTTACAGACTTGTACAGTCCCACACCCCTCAGGCGATTACAGTCTGAACTGGTAAAATCCATCAACTATTTAGGCAACACAATGTACAATAAGCTGACTGAACCAGAACACCTATAAAATCCAGAAGGCAGACCAAAACGCCCCATAGGCCTGTCTTCACAACCACATCTCCTCCTACTGTAATACAGTATCATTAACTCACTGCTTTTCTATGGCTCCATCGGCTTGTTCTCTGCTTTCCATCACAAACAAAAACAGACTGCGAAAAGCACTCAGACATATATGAGAATGCCACATCTGTTAGGCCTGCTTCAATGCCACCAATCCCAGGCACAAACTTCTTTCATTCCACAGGTTCCAGATATAGAACCATCAGATCAAACACATTACAACAGTATTGTTCCACATTCAGTATCAACCTGAAATAACCATACCATACCATACCAAACCAAAATAAAGTACATTCCTCATAGGAGCAAAAAAACGAGCAACACAATCAATCAATCACCCACAATCGTTTCTCTGAAAGAACAAATTGTAACGTGGAACGCAAAGAGAAGCCCTGAATTAAAGTTTGACAGCATAGCTTCAAATCAGAAATGATCATCATCTTTATCCATAATTCTACCCTCTGCCTTCAGGATTTATCAGAGAACACATGTTGCAATGTGGAAATGTTATTCAATAACTTGATATGGCTTTGGATTCACGAAAATTACCAATAATCTTAAAACAGCAGTTAAAGTTATCTTTTCTCACTCTGCTAAATTCACTTTTCATTTCAATTTCATCTATACAGTGCCCAAAGCATGTGTCAGGAATGATTGATATCAATAGTAATGACATTAGTATACTGTTAAATTGACATATTAGAGATGCACTGACTGCAATTTTCTTGGCCAAATCATATTTTCTTTTAAACATATACACAGCTCAATCCGATTTTGGCCGATTCCAATTTTTTCCTGTCCAACAATTATAAATGACAACATACTGTCACTGTTTAACTTTTCTTTTAAATGAAATGTCTACTAAAGACAGATAACAGTAGCTGATTGTTTTTTGATTTGATGTTTGAAATGTCTTATTATTGTTCTGTGTTTTCGAAGGTATTTCGTAGTTGCATACTACAAATGGCACGCTTGGCTTTAGCCTAAATAACTGTATCACTGCTCCCTTACTAATACTGCACTATACAGAATGAGAATTGCACTTATAAATGCACTTAGTAGTAACATTGGAGCACAACTGAAATACAACACGTCCTCGTCATCAGCGTGTCAGAACCGATCTGTCTTATAAACAATCACAAAGCCAAGCTCAGCTTTGTTTAATGGTATAATTAATACTGAAAGCAGTGTGTTTTTCATGTGTAGATGAGTTCACGATGTCGCAGAGCTGTTTATGACCGGTACAGAATCAGTTACACCGAGATCACACAAAAAAAAACGCAGATTCCGTCAAACATCCAGTCGATCGGGGCATCGCTACTACATATACAACAGAGGGTTTTTTTCCAGAAAATTCTTGATGTAATTTTGTTTGTGTGAACAAAAGTTTAAGTACAACTAAAAAATAATTTGCATGTTGCTAACATTCTGGTATCCATTGCTGCAACAACAAAAAGGCAAAAGACAATGGCCTGTAAAATGGCAAAATGAAAAAGTATTTCATGTACAAATCCTCATTCATTCATTTTGTATCCGCTTGATCCTAGACAGAGTCATGGGACAGTCAGCCACACATATCTAGTCAGCAGCACAGGACACAAGGAAGAAACACATCCATTTAGGGATCCAAACCATCTTAGGGCACATACTGTACACTCACACACTTTACCTATCATGCATGTGTTTGGACTGTGGCAGGCATACCTGGATGGATCCCACGCAAACACGTGCAGGACATTCAGATCTCCACCAGGACCTTCTTGCTATGAGGCAAGCGTGCTACCCACGGTGCCACCCCTGCATGTGTAAATGTTTGTATAAAATATTAAGAAGAGTAATAGCATAAAAAATAAGAAAATGCATGTAAAAACCTTTATGTGTTAAGTTACAATTTGAGTATTTAAGTCATGTAATATTATTGCTGATAAACAGAAAATGTATTATAATGTGAGATTTCTTGTTTTTCGGAACTACTGACTCAAGTGAGCTACATAAAAATGTGTGAACACACTCAATTTTCATTCCTTCTCATTCAGAAAAAAAGAGAAAAAAGCTAAAAATCTATTAAAATGAGTGGGTAAAGACATGAGGATCACTGGAGAGAACCAATTTTTATAGAGGTGTCCCACACACACACACACACACACACACACACACACACACACACACACACACACACACACTTTGCCGAGGAAATGCCAATACCAGAACAGTATCTAGCATCATCATATCAAAAAACTAAAAGCTTTTAGAAAATATTATAAGCCCAAAACAGAATTGTGGTGAAAAATAACACTGATATGGATTTTTTTAAAACATTTATCATACACAGTTTTAATAAAGCATCTTTGTAAGTATTAAGAATCTTAAAACACCTACAACATTTACATTTGTAGCATTTAATAGACCCATCCATGATTATCCAAGCAATTGTGAGTTAAGATGTCTTGCTTAAGGACCCAACAGGGACAGCTTGGCAGAGGTGGGATTTGAACCCTGGACCTTCTGGTCCGTAGTCCAGTTCTGTAACTGCTAGGCCAACACAACTTTACTGATCAAATTCAGTTCAATAGTTAATGTTGTCTCTAATAAATAGTTGATATGTGATTGTAGCCACTTCACCCTCTTACACTCTGTACCAAAAGCATAAGAATTGTGTAAAAAATGTGTTTAAGTGACACCAACTTGAGCTTAAAAGGTTACACAAAAGTCAGTGATAAAATCATTTCAAGTCAAGTGTGTATTACACAACTATTGTAGGAACACAGTTCTTTCAGTTTAGAATAACCTCATAGAAACAGGATGTACATGTTTGTATGACCTGAATTCACTCAAACGCATGCCTTATTCAGACTGTAAGCAACGCTGATTCATGTCAAATACTTAAGTAACAGTACAGTCCTGTTTACTCACCCTGGGTCAAGTCGTCCTACAGTATTTCACAACAGCTGATGTCAATCTCTTATGACAACTTAATAGTTTTATAGTAAATAGTTTCAGATACATACACTGTGCCAACAATTAGCACTGTGCCAACAATTAGATGACGTAATTTCTGCCAGGTGAAGTGAACTAGTGATTATAAACACAATTTAGTACAGAAGCAGTGTCCACAAAAGGCAGAGACGTTGATGAGCAAAGATAGCCACAGGATCTTCAGTGGCCAACAAGCGTTTCAGAAAATTATTGTAATTTTTAAAAAACAATGTTCCTCAAAAACAACTAAAAAGAATTTAAATATTTTATTTTTCCCCAACTTTTCCTGCGCTGTCTTGTTGGTAAATGCATTGACATCCCTGAAAAACATCTTGAAAGATTTAATGTTGCTCTAAAATTTCAATGTTCTTTTCTGCATTAATGCTGAATTCAAATAACTGAAAATGACCTTTGCCAAGGGCACTGACCCAACCACATACTATGAGAAATACAGACTTTTGGAATAGTAGCTGATAATAGTCTAGATAGGAGTCTAAATGTTTCTTTTTCGTCTTTGGTCTGTTGTTCCAAAAAAATTTGGAATACGAATTTCACGTTTCCACTGTCTGATCCACCCTAGATGTCCAGTCTATATGTGGTTAACATGAGGTTTAATTTTTTGCATAGTACAATTGTGACAGTACATAAGATGCATGTAAAGTTGAATGTAAACCTGTATTGTAGTGCCAACGTAATCCCTTCCCCATGTGATTATATCAGCAATTGATGAATGACGGTTCTTTGTGCAGTGCCGTCTGATGAATTGAAGAGGGCAGGTATTCAGCTTAAGCCTGTGCCCTTGCACTTTACAAACTGAAATTTCTCCAGGTTCCTTGAGCTGTTTAGTTATATTATGTACTATAAAGGGAGATGTATGGATACCCTTTACAATCTCTCTTTGATTTACATTGTTTTTAAACATTCATCACACATTTGTTGACAAACTAGAGAGCCTTTACCCCTTTTTGCCTCAGCCTTTTGTAGATACTAATTTTGTAAAGTTGAGCATACAAAACATAAAATATCTTGATTTCATACCATTTGCAATGAAATAGCACTCGATATCATATTATCCACACTTCTTCTGATTTGCGGTTGCACAATCCACACAATCATGGCTTAAAAGCCATGCTCAATGACCCAGCAATGGCTGCTTATTAAAAAGTTATGATATGCATTACATTTAGCAGGCACTCTTATCTAAAGCAATTTATAACTGATAACAGTCTTACAATCCAAGCAACTGTGAGTTATGGACCCAACAGTTGCATTTTTGCAGAGGTGGGCTTTGAACCCTGGACCATGGAAACTGATATTTCCTGCTTTATTAACACTGAGCAGCTATTTCTGAGGTTTATTTTATTTGAGTTTAACCTGTTTAATTTTACTGAACACAGAATACAAATCATATAATGTCATCTATTTTATTGTATTCCCCAGGGTGAGTTAAAAAACAACAACAACAACAACAACAACAACAACAACAACAACACAGGACACACTTTTATTTCAAAAACAAAAAAAATGACTGAATAACTTAACTGATGGGTGCGGTGGCCTATATTTTTTATTTATTTATTTAATTTATCTATGCCTAGAACATGACTGCCATCTTGAAAGCCACCATATTGAATCAAGGGCAAGGTTTTCCCGATGTGGTCATGTAGCATATCAAAGAACACCAGAATTGTATCAGAAATAGACTGCAATAATCAGATTTTCAGTATCATAGTTTGAAAGTTAAGCAATTCAGAAATTTTAAAGCTTTTGTTGTTTGTCACAGGTAACTGAAAATGGAATTCATTGAAATGATTCTGATGTCCGGGGAACGCAGATGCCATATCATGGCATCAGACTTCAACAAACGACACCCAGAAAGACCATCAATTTCACACAGCACTGCTGCATTCCTTATAGCGAGATTCCGAGAAACTCAGAGCTGTGGACAAGCCATGTAGTGGTCTTTCAAAGATCGCTACCGACAAAGAAACCTCAACAATAGTTTTGGCAGCTTTTGCAAAAAGTGCAATGTGACCTGTGACTTTTAATTCACTCTGTATTTATAATTCTATATAAAAACTAGTCACACTAGTTTACCCACCTCAAGCCAAATTCACAAGGAAAGGGTTAGTGTGTTTGCTGGGCCTGATGTATTAATGTTACTGTTAGCTGTTTCATTAGCATTCAGTTCCTGGTTTCCCAAAGTGAATTTCCTGCATAGGAAAGCCAGAAGTCTCTACCAGGCTCTGTTAGCAAATACAGATTAAAGAGGGTTAACAAAATCTGCAGTGAGTAAGCAGGGAGGAGGAGGATCTACTCAACTCAACAGGGCAAACCATTTCAAAACAAAACGACATGTAAGTTTTGAAAAGTGGTTCAAACCACTGGAGAAATTCTTATCTGTGCAACACGGTTCATTGAGACTTCAGGAACAAAAGGAAAGTATCAGCTGGTAGTCGAGTTTCCAAATATAACCTCTGAAGCTTTAAGATGGCCAAGCTAAAGTAATTGAACAAGCACCAAAACTCAAAACGAGCCTCAAAGTAAACTCTTCAAGGTAAATGTAGTTAATATGACACTATGTACAGTCCTGTGTATTAGTAGGTACATCTCACATGTACCTAAACTAGGTCTTCATTTCATTTACGCTTTCCATAAAGGCATACTTTGTAATTAGGCATGGCAAATGTACACCATTTACCAGCAACTCTAACAAGTCAACAAGTAGAAAAGGGACCACCAGAGGACCTTGTCACAGTATCCTATGGTCACAAACTGGCACTGATGAGAACCAACAATGAATGAGGCAATACAATACAAGTGTTTACAATGAAAGTATGAATTACAATACATGTGCAATTAGGGATGGGAATCTCTAGGCACCTCGCGATACGATTACGATTCAGAGGGCAACGATTATCGGTGCATCTCAATTCGGTTTTTTTTTTCTAAACAGAGTTTTTTTTTTCTTTACCATGTGACTACTTGGAACAAATCCAAGATTCATTTAATTCCAATATTTTTTGAAAAACAAAACAAATGGAAGCAATTTAGCAAATTCCAAAAACCATATAAATAAATAATCAAATAAATATCTGCCCTTTTATATAAATAAATGAGGTCAACATTTCTGA
>JAUZSU010145990.1:0-15036 GCA_034780255.1 Parotocinclus maculicauda | reverse complement strand
GCACGTCCCGTCTTGTAACATAGGGCATGTTTGTTTAATCGGACCAGCCGGTTATTAGGACCAAAACGATCGCATCCTGATGTGGTTCCATTAAACGGAATCGACTGTATATCAATACAGACTAATAAACGGTTTGTCAGCTGAAAATGTAACTTAAAGGACAGTCTTAGTGCAGAGTTAGGAATTCTGTGGAACTATTCTACGTACAATCTCAGAGTGGTCGTTCCTCATTGCAGTGTCCAGCTCTCTGTCCACCGGGACCCCCAGGACCCCCCGGAATGCCAGGTTTTAAGGTAAATCGCAAACCCATAGCCACATGCGCATCAACAGCGATTCGGTACTGATTTAACACGGCGATTTATTCTCTTTTCTAACTGCACAGGGACATACAGGACACAAAGGAGATAAAGGAGAGCTTGGGAAACACGGTGAGAAGGTAAGGTCATGGCAAAACGGCATTATGGCAAATTACGTTTGCTGTAAATGTACTGTATGTTAGTTGATGGTATGTATTATGAGGTTATGGACACATGATCCAAAACATTAAGATCACTTTACAGATTATCTATTGATTAATTTGCAACAAATGCAAAGGCTGTAAGTGTACAGTCACTGTCTGTTCTCATAGTGGACATGTTAGATGTGGGAGAACAGAACCACTTTAAGAAGGGGCAAATCGTTATGCCCAAATGACCCAGTCTGGGCATCTAAGAAAAAACAAACCACGCACCCAAAGGTGATCCCTGAGCACCCCAGTGAAATTGAAAAAAATGGCCTGGTCCGTTGTCTGGATCCTTTCATAATGTGGTGGCTCATCTGTGCCTATTTACATCTATTATTAGTCCCTATTATGAGAACGTGTTTAGAACTGTCTCTATGCTCTTTTTGCAGGGTGATCTAGGCCCACCCGGGCCCTCTGGACTCCCAGGAACTGTGGGACTACAGGTAAGTTCTGTTCTGTTGATCCTTTTCTACGATTGTAAGCAAGTCCTCAATCTATCGGCCAGAAATAATTGGACCCAAAACATGTATGACTCTATTTTCCAGAATAGATATTTCAGAGGTTATGGACCAGTCTGACTTTAATGCACTTTTTTTTAAGGAGTGTTTTACTTATTAAAAGGCGTAAAATGACTCCCCCATTACATGCTATTAGTAATGAGGTTATTACTTCATTAATTGTAAGTTGCTCTGGATAAAAGCGTCTAGTAAATGACATAAAGGTAAGTCACCGGGTAGGGGTAGTGTTTCTGAGACGGGGGTAAGAGAAGGTTATCACGTTAAATTGTTAGAAAATAAATATAGTCAGATATAAGCAGATCCTGCCCATTCTCTTAATCTGTTCCTATTCTCCTTAATATACTCGAACCAAGCAAGTCTTTATACTCACAATAAGTATTTAATATATCTCATTTTTGCTGCATGTTAATATATATATACACACACACACACACTGCTTACAAAAACGAGGGGAGATTTCAAAATAAGTAATAAGAGGATCCCAGAAGAACTGCTGGATCATCTGATCCTGTCCATGCTCCATCACTCAGTGTGTTTTGACCCTCTTGTCACCCTACTGACCAGTTAATGTGGGGGCACTCTGGTCCAGTTTGACCTGCCCCTGTTCACCCCCATAAATATATCACTTACTACTCAATCACTATAATTGAGTTTGGATCTCATTTGCATAATCGAACAACTTTTTGAATTTATTTGCTTTTCTGATCATTTTGTGTAATGAATTAAAATCCAGGTCAGAACGATTTTTTAATCGCTTCATATTGATTTTGAAGTATCTCCTTATTTTTTGAGCAGTGTAAATGTACTGTATATAATTTGAAAATATAAATACAAATTTCTAGTTTTTGTTTGAGTCATTTTATTGGTATGATTCGTAAAAAATGGATTTATTTAAATTATTTGCCAGGCCACCCAAAGAGGAGGCAGAGTCTGGTTTCTTTCTGTAATATTATGGTAGTTTTTCCTTGCCACTGTCTTGCCAAACATTGGTTTTGGTCTGTTAATCTCGGTAAAGCTTCGAGGCAATGTCCACTGTAAAAAGTGCTGTATAAATAAATAAATTTAACTTTACTTTGGAAATGGTAAAAAAATATAGTTTATATTAAATTATGCCTATTAAGATTTGCTATGAGGGGCAACTTTTCTTACACCTATGGGGGGGCTGATTATTATTATTATTATTATTATTATTATTATTATTATTATTATAGTACACAAGCAAATCCCAGACAATCTGGAGCGGAATGAAAAAGCTTTGTGTCTCCAGAAACTGCAAAATAAATAGAGGAGGTCGGACTGGGTAAAAGAACACAGACACTGGACGGTGGATGAAGCAATAAAGAGTAGATCCATTTTATTTGATCATATTTTATGCCACGAGAGTCAATGTAAAATTAGAGACAACAGGTAAATAATTTATGGGCTTTAAATTAAACCGGTATTACATTCTCACACTATTTATTATGAATGGAATGGTACCTTCCCCAAAAAACTGATTTATAAATCAAAGTCCAAAGTCTTAGCGAAATAAACAACTGACTATTTCTGGGTGCTATTTCAGGGCCATCGAGGTTTGAGAGGACTTTCAGGTCCAGCGGGAGCCGTTGGGGACAGAGTGAGAACTTTTTGTTCCTTCTTTTATCATTTTGTAATAATAAAGCCTAGATCGTTACGTGCTTCTAAACTAAACGAGCTCACAGACTCACCGGATGCCGTTTGTCTGTCTTTTTGAAACGTCTTTGTAGGGTTTTCCAGGTTTCAGAGGGAAGCCTGGTGCTCTTGGTGTCAATGGGAAAATAGTGAGTACCCTTCATAACCCCCTTCCCTCCACCCCCACCCCGACCCCCCCAGCATCATAAACTCCGGCAGAAGGGGGTTTGTATTTCCTCTCACTACTGAGTCTCAACAATAAAAGTGCTGCCCTGTCTCTCATTTGATAATTCCAGGGTGATGCTGGAGAGAAGGGACCAGAGGGCTTCAAAGGACCTAAAGGAGGAATGGTGAGTGGGTATTTACACCAGGTAGAGTGTGGACATTTGAGTGTGGTTTAATTCTGTCTTATACTGTGAGGAAACAAAACTAATATATTTATTTATGACCAGCTGGATGTAATACAGGGAACTGCGATTTTAAATATACGTGTACATTGTAAGATAATGGATAAAAGAACACCAACTTTGGACCTTTGGGTGGCCAGCTTAACCAAAACAAACTGGCCTGCAACAATGGAAGTTCTGACTTTTATGATGCAGTAAACAGTAAAATAACAATCAGTAGTAAAATCTGGTCCAAACTCCTTTAACAAACTTTGCTTTTTGTGGTCGTTTGAGAAACATGCAATACCCCGAAATAGCCAGCAGATGTTACAGTGCAATACAGTGTGACTTTCTGGGCATCTGTTGGTGGAGAGGTGGAATTACAATGCCCTGTGCAAAAGTTTTAGGCCACCATTGGATTAGAAAAAACATTATTTTACCAAACTAAAAACATGAACTGAAAAACAGCTTCTACAGTGGTGAGTATTTAATGTACCCTCCCCTTACACTAAATACTGTAGCCTGTAGAAGCCATTTTGTTCTATAAATTGTTTTATGTTATTTTTTCTGTATTTACTGTTTCAATCCAGAAATAATTCCATGTGCTCGATGCTAAAACAACAAATCTAATGGTGGTCTAAGACTTTTGCACAGTATAATACTGTGTAAAAAATACTTTCATCGCATGAACCTGGATTTGAATCCTGTTTGTGGCTTCTGGCCATGATTAGCCAGAGCATATTCCTGAATACCCTGGTCCCCAGGGGTAGGGGAGTCCACACACACACACACACACACTTATATTTAAATTTATATATATATATATATGAAAATAATTCATAATACATTCGTACATACTGCAACAATACTTGCAGGGCACAAAATATTCTTTTGTTTATTTTTTAATACGAGAAACGTACACATTATTTCAAATTGTTATTTTTCTGAAGTTTAAAAAAAAAAACATTTGTTACATTCACAAAGTTATATGACATGGTGAGGCATTTTGTTTCCAATTGTAAACCCCTTTATTTGCAGACTAACTTTCTTATTTATTTAAAGAAAGTATATTAGAAATGTGCATTGTTTTATATTGTTTATAACTCAGAATTAGAATTACTGTCTTTTATCAAACGTAAGATCAGTTATCATGAGAAAATCGAATCATAAACTTAGTATCGTGATTCGAATCGTGAGCAGAACGCATCGTTACAACCTACGTTTTGGTGAAATTAATGAACAGAATTGAAAAAATAAATCTGAAAAAAAAAAAAAAAAGTGTTTTAAAAAAATAAAATGTTTGTGATTTCCTTACAGGGAGAAGCTGGCCCTAAGGGACTGCTAGGAGGTTCAGGTCCAAAAGGAGAACCTGTATGTAATGAACCCTTTAGTATAGTTATTACTCTGTGTAATATCTCTCTACAAATTAAGAGTAAACTCATAACCTGACAATCTGTAACAGGGAATCCCAGGCAGAGATGGTAAAGACGGTACTCACGGACTGGACGGAGAGAGGGTACGTTGTACTGTTTATTTCAAACAGAAGCACTGATATCTTATCTTATTGGGAGTGACTTTTCTTGTTTTGTTCCAGGGTGATGCTGGACGGATCGGGGCTCCTGGGGAGAAAGGACCAAATGGGTTGCCTGTAAGTGCACGGCTTATGAAACCGCAACAGAAACGTCTGTACATCTTAAATTACTGGGCATTTTATTAAATAACGCTTTAAGACGGTTGGTCAAAAAAATGACAAGTATTATTTTTGTCAGCTAGCTTCATCTCACACTAAAACGTTGGGACTGTTTTTCCCACAAACGTCATCAGAACCTTTTTTAAGATACCTTTTTTATACGTATGGATTTTAAATCAATCTGGCCACCCTTGTGAAGACCGCGATCATGGTTGGATCTTTCAGTAGGATGATGATGATGCAGGTATTTTGATCTAAACATCTAAGTGTTCTGACCTGGATCACGTCCGCCTCATTAAGAAACAGCAGGTGAATGCATAAGTATGAACCAACAAACTCTGGCTGAGTTGTAAAGTTTTTAAGAAGATATTACAGAGCCGGACAGCGCAACGACAGACATTACGTAACGCTCTTCTTTTGATCTGTTTTAGGGTTTGCCGGGGAAGTCCGGTGAAAAAGGAGCCAAAGGAGAAGCTGTAAGTAACTTTGCTCCGATTTGAATCACGTCCATGCCGTCAGAACGCACCACGGGGACTCGAACAGCATGTTAGACCTGTTCTGAATCATAAGCAATTTAACATTTTTAGGGTTTTACTCTTTAAATCGACAGAATTGTAGCTAGTTAGTATTTAGATCTTGATTTATATTATATCATAAAGTCAAATTTATTTCTATAGCACTTATTAACCATTCAGCATGGACTCAAAGAAGCTTTACTATCTAATATCTAGGCTCACAGCCGTGATTTAAGCAAGCTGGGCTGACAGTGGCTAGGAAAAACACCCTAAATGTTATAGGGATGAAACCTTGGGAGGTTTTAAAACGAGACCAAACCTCCATGGGCAGACCTGATGATATACTGTATGTAATAATTAAATAAAGTTACCTGATACATAAAGATGCATAAAGAAACATATTTAAATAAAATGTAATATAATAGAAAATAGACCTAGGTAATATAAGACAGTATTATTTATAATACACGAAATAGGAAAATGTACATTGTACAAAATGTACAACAGGAGGAGGCTAGGGGGCGCTATTGCCCTCTTTTGTGGTTTAAGTAAGGGTATGAGGAATGGAATTTATGATGTGGAAACGGCTTGAGTGGAGCCGGAACAGGTACCAGAACAACATCTTAATGTGTGAACTGGAGCTTATACCGGATGAAGAATTTAAAGAGAAAACAGAATATGTAGTTAGTTGTTCAAAACAGCCTACATTAACAGAACATGTTTGTAGAAACAGGGAATGGTGAAATTACATCCCCTGTCATTTCACTGGGGATGGCGCGGTGGCTCCGTGGGGAACGGGAAGCTAGAAGGTACTGGGTTCAATCCCAGGGTGGTCCTTTGTGTGTGGCGTCTGCATGTCCTCCCTGTGTTTGTGTAGGTTTACTCCGGGTACTCCGGTTTCCTCCTACACATCAAAGACATGCGTGTTAGGTTAATTGATTACTCCAAAATGTGTGTGTGTGTGTGTGTGTGTGTGTGTGTGTGTGTGTGTGTGTGTGTGTGTGTCACTGCAATGGCCACTGATGCCGATTGGGATATTAAATAAACACTACTCAGTCTTCACTTGTTCTTCTCACAGGGTAACTCAGGAGAGATGGGGGAGGCAGGACCTGCTGGAGAGCCAGGTATTCCTGTATGTATCTGATTGGCTTCTGTAAAAACTCGTACAGCCCGAGACGGGCAGTGCTTCCTTGCCACTTAACACGAACACTTGCGTCATTTTGTTACGTGACTCCAGAAAATGTCTTTTTGAAATAAACCGATCAGCCAAAACATTAAAACCCAACCTCACATGTTAAGGTCTGGTCCAGACGGCGGTCCAAAGAGGAACAAACCACCAAGCGTGGAACTCAAGGGTCACAACAAACCCTACCCCCGTCTGGTCAGAGTGGAAAGAGGAAATGAACCAGTGCAGGGCCCCCGGTCCGGCCCTTCATAATTAAACATCAGTACAGACCAGGTGGTTTTAAGGTTTTGGTTGATCGGTATGACATGCTATCTGTTTAGAACTGTGTCTGCTTGTGCTTAAACCAAATCAAATCGAATGTAAACACGTTATGGAGTTAGATTTTGCTATGAAGTTATGATCTACAATTGTAAGAAACGTGACCATCGTCTCTGGTTCCTCTAACAGGGAGAGATCGGCGTCCCGGGAGAAAGGGGTGAAGCTGGACCACGAGGCATTGCTGTAAGTATAACACAGGTTATAAAAGGGAAAGCACAGATTGAGCACTAACTAACATTAGCTTATATAAGCCAGGATCAGTCCCGGAGTCCCAGAGAGCAGAATGTGTGCATCGTATCGTTACGCCACTGTTTGACTCCACAGTGTGAGAGCAGGAAAAATTTATTTGGACAACAGTCTGTGTATATTAAGGATGTATTTTCAAAGGTTTTGTTGCTATTTATTTATTTACAATGAAGCATCGCCTCAAATCAGCTTTGCAATATTATATTATCTTCTATGGCCAAGCCCAAATTAAGCAAGCCTAGGGTGACAGTGGAAAGGAAAAACTTCCGAAACACGGTGAGGAAGAAACCCTGAAAGGACCAAGACTTAAAAAGGGACCCGTCCTCCTCGGGTGGTTTAGACGTTGAATGTAAGAATAAAACGACTTTATCTAGTCAAATAAGATCTTATGTTTTTCTTTTCTGCTGCAGCCAAAAAGTTGAACCAGACAGTGAAATTCCAAAAAAACCTGAATATTTGGCATTTCTGGATCGCTTTTTTTGCGCACACACAACGTGTTTGTTTTTTGTCTGTCCTTTATTTGGATGGCAGTAAATTAATTTGAGCTTGTGTATAAAAATAGTATCTTCCACACCAAAGTTATGGTTTTAATGGTAAATGCAGTGTTAATTTATTCGACCTCTGTTCGATTTTTGTATTATTTTTTTAAAACTTTATTTTAAATTGATCCAACTTTATTTCAAATTAAATGGCTTTGTAGTGCCTTCAAGAAGAACAAAAATCCTTAATGTCGTATAAGAACGAAAAGAATGTGATTAAAGCAATGAAATATTACATTTTAAATAATATTTAAAAAGTAGATCTGGAGGATCACCTGAAACTTTTCCAGCAGCCAAATGTTTATTTTTTTCCTAGTATGTTTAAAAACCGGTGTATGAACATGTAAAAATACGGTATTATGGATGGCCCCCCCCCCCCCCACACTCTCTTATCTGCTCTCTCTAAATGATCCCCATAAGCCTTTTAAATATTATAATACGCAACAAGTTAAACAGGCCGTACCAGATGAATCTGTCCCAGTCAAGCTCTTATTGTATGCAGTCCTCCCAGTGCTTCTCTCCCACTGTCTTCATGCTGTGACGATTTTACAGGGGGGGATCGGACTGTCTGGAAATCCTGGACCACAGGGAGTCAAAGGATTCCAGGTTGGTATCTTTAATATTCATATATTCTGGAAGGTCAGAGAGAAGAGAAAAGCTGTGGCCTAATAAAGTTTCTGCTGGGGTCAGCATTCTCGTTCAATTTCATTCAATTAATTATTATACATACCTAATGTTTACTAGTATTTTCTAGAAATAATGTAAGGTCTTCTAATTAACAGGGGGTTGAAGGTGCCATTGGAGACCCTGGACTTCCAGGTCCCACCGGGCTCAGAGGAGAATTTGGAGACAGGGTAAGTGAAACTTACAACACAGAGACGTGTAACACTTAACCCGATCTGTTTTTGGTTAAATCCGATGTCATGTAAAATAAAAAGGCGTTTTATTATTAATGATCGTTGTTTGGTGCTTACCTTTCTGATTTCAAATGTTAATGGAATTAAAGGATCAAAGGGATTATACTACGAGTATGATGGGTAACACATCAGGGAGTATAATATAGAAAGTGAGGAGGGTAGTAACCCACAGGCCACTTTATTAGGTACACCTTTTGCATTCAGAACTGTCTTGATTCTTCGTGTCAGGGATTCAACGAGGTATTGGTTCGTACTGACATGACGAAGACGGTACGCTCTTTTCATTAAGGGGTGCACATGGTTAGCAACAGTACTTTTAGTTAGGCTGTGGAGTTTTAAACTGTGCTCAGCCGGTATTAAGGAGAACAAAGTGTGCCAAGAAAAATCGCACCAGTACGCCGGAAATCGAGGCATCGTTTTTCATTTCCAATCCTCCATTGTCCGTGTGAATGTCGGCTTCAGCTGCCTGTTCTTAGCTGACCGGAGGGGCATCCGGTGTGATTTTCAGCTCTTGTAGCCAAGCTGCTTCAAGTTTGGATGTGTTTGTTCAGAGGCGCTCTTCTGCACACCTCGCTTGTAATGGATTTTTTTATTATTTGAGTCACTGTTACCTTTCTGTCAGCTCGAATCAGTCTGCATTCCCCTCTGCCCCCTGGCATCAACCTGGCATTCTCACCCAGAGAACTGCCCTCAGTGGATACTTTCTCTTTTTCACACCATTCTCATTGGGCTGGGGTTGGGCTGAGTATTTCAGAAACAGGTTTAATTTAGCCCAACGAGCACCAACAACCACGCCACGTCCAAAGTCACTTAAATCACCCTTCTTCCCCGTTCCGATACTCAGTTTGATCATATCTACATGCTTTAATGCACTGAGATGTTGCCATGTGATCGATATTTCGTAGGGCCAAAGGATTAGGAGAATAGATTCCATCATAAGAGTGGCCTAGTTAATCAGGAGAACAAATTAACCCTCAACTTTGAATTTCATTTGAGGAACGTGTCAGCGAAATTAAATCTAGCCAATAAATAATAATGATAAATTATTCGATTTTGAGGCACGTCAGGCGTACTGTGTACCTTACCACGGCAGCAGAGGAACACCCCGTTCCTCCGAACCTTCTTGGGGCAATGTTTTCATAAAACTCTCAGGCAAGTGATCTAACAAAGAGAGTTGCTGTTCGGGGACCAGAGAGTAGAAGAAAGCCTGGCTTCATACTGCTACAGCCTACACACACACACACACGCACACACACACGCACACTATGATATGAATTCATCCATCTCTCTCTCTCCCACAGGGTCCACAAGGAGCATCAGGACCAAAAGGAGACATAGTGAGGTTTTTTTTTATTTATTTTCAGAGCGCATGCATCACTTTTCCAATCTGGTCTATGATATTTGTACACCGATCAGCCAAAACATTAAAACAGCTGGAAACGTTGTTATATTATACATATCCTTAACGTCCATGTGAAGGTCCGGACCAAGGTTTTGCAACAGAATGTTACCCAGGGCGTCACACTACCCCACTACCTCCACCAGCTCATTTTTCCCATCCTGGTTCAAGATTTCTCCCTCATCCCTTGTCCAGTATGAGAACAGACTGTTCACGAACCGTCTAATATAGTCCAAAGCTTAACAATGATTGGCTGATGGGTGCCCATGGATATGTTTGATACTAATTATTAAAAACAGACTGGTATTTTTCTGAGCAGGGACTGGCTGGAAGTGATGGCTTACCAGGAGAGAATGGAGAAACCGTATGTATTTTTTGTACAGTGGTTAAACTGAATCCTGATGGCTTATTACAAAAGAAACCAACTGAATAACCCATTTTAATTTCAGGGTCCATTTGGTCCACCTGGCCGGAAAGGGGAGGTGAGCGTCAATTCATATAAGTTGATAAATTATATATATTAATATGAGATAACGTTAGATGGGAGATAAGTACTGCAGACTGAAACCAATGATGAGCTAAAGTTAATCTGCCCAAAAGGGATTTGTAGCCATTTCCTAGGTGTTGCATTTAATCCCAGGGTTGCCAGGTCTGTGAGAGAAACAAGCAACCATGTCTATGGGACTGTGGTAGCCTAGCGATTACGGTTAAGACTATGGACCAGAATGTCCTGGGTTCAAATCCCACCTCTGCCACAGTTGGGTCCCTGAGCAAGGGGCTTAATGTACAATTGCTTGGATTGTAAGATTGATTGTAAGATTGATTCTAAGGGCGTCTGCTAAATGGCATAAATGTAAATAAATGTAAATGTATGGAAAGATTTGCAGCCTCTTAGAATATATGGACCTTGCAACCGTCTTTGATTCTGCAAGCCACTTCCGCTCTGAATTCTATGGGGTATCGTTTGAGTGCGTGCACAGACCGAGAAATCCAACTACTGAAATAAAATCCAGCTCTCTCTCTATGGGATTTCTAGGCCTTAATCCGGTCTAAGAAATCAGTGTGCTGTTTACACAGTGTAACTGCAGAAATCGGATTACTAAGTGCATTTCTTTTAAAAAAAAAAACAAGCTGCTTTATCTCTAAAATGCTAAGGGTTAAGAATCATTAGGCATGTTTAATAAGTAAAGGCCAAATTACACACATCCCTAAATAGTGACTCATTACTGAATGTTATAAATCCTATCTATTTTAGTCTGGAAAGCGTGGAGAGCTGGGGCCCAAAGGAGTAACAGGACCACAGGGAGAGACTGGACCTAGAGGACTGCCTGGAAAACCTGGTCAAATGGGCTTCCATGGAGAACCAGGTCATCCTGGTGTAGCTGGTAAAGCTGGTGTTCCGGTGAGTAACTCATCCAAAAAAAACCTAGTTCTTAAAGCGCTGTGTCATTGTGTTATGTTACATTTTAAAACGTATTCAGATAGAATTTAATGGGGGCGTTTGTTTTTATTTTCAGGGAAAACTGGCAAGTGAGCAGCATATCAGAGAACTGTGTGGCTCAATGATCGATGGTAAGCAAATCACAACCGGACATGCACCGATCCTAAGGTGCTCTTCTCCTTCTGATTGCACCATTAATGTTCTTAAAAGTTTATTTACATTCTTTATACAGTACCGTGCAAAAGTCTTAGGCCACTATTACGCATGTTGCTTTATCAATGATGTCAAACCTGGACTTCTAGTCAGAGTTATCTTAGCCAAGAGATCAGCAAATCATAAATGGAATCAAATTTAAACAACAACAGAGAGAGAGAGAAATTGTAAATTTGTAAATTAATAAATAATGTAAATTAATCCATTTTTGACGGAGCGACCTGGGTCCTTTCTGTGTGGAGTCTGCATGGGTTTACTCCGGTCTCCTCCCACAGTCCAAAGACATGCATGTTCGGTTAACTGGTGTCTCTAAAGTGGCCCTTAGTGTGTGACTGTGTGTGCCCTACGATGGATTGCCCTTGAGTTTCTGGGTGGGCACCGGGTGGCCCGCGACCCCGTGTGGATTAAGTGGAAGATGATGGATGGATGGATGGATAACATTTTTGACAAGAGTGGTTCACACCAGTCTGTGCCAGAAATGAAGGCAAACAAGGCAGCACTCTTATACGGCATCTAAATACGACTCAAACAAGAGGTTTAAATAGCAGAGGGTGTGATTGAGCAATTGACAGGTTAGAGGACTCATTATTCCATTTCTTGGCAGCATGGGGCTTGGGGAGCCACAATAAAAAGTCTAAAGACCACAAAAATGTAACGGTAATGCTAATAAATATTATAAAGTAGTTCAAACCTTTTTTTCCCTTCTGTATGCTGCTTGAAATTTAAAAAAGTGTCGTTTACATTTCACCATCTCTAGAGACCTCGTATGACCTACCAGTCATCATTTATTCATTATGTACGATTTTAAAAATGCTAATATGGTAATATGATGAAATGCTGAAACAAATTGCTGATCTGGTACCAACATTTCTTAATTCTAAAAATAAAATAAAAAATAGTACATTACTAGGAAAAGTAGAAACACAGCATGTAATGATGATATAATATTTTTCCTGTCTGTCTCCACTCAGACCAGATTGCCCAGCTGGCAGCTCACCTGAGGAGACCTTTGGCTCCAGGAGCTGTGGGTCGACCTGGTCCGGCTGGATCTCCAGGAAAGCCTGGAGAAGCAGGAACAATCGGGCTCCCCGGCACGCGTGGCCCTCCAGGATACCGAGGACTTCCAGGAGAGCTGGGTGATCCTGGCCCTAGAGGTGAGAAACGAAGACGTTGCAGAAGAGTTTGACCTGCTTTTCTCCAAGCGTACCGCAAACGTTCTGTGTTTATTCAGGCAGTTGTTATAGAGAGGAGGGAAAAAAGAAAACTTACTGTACTAACGACACTGCATTTTCACCAAATTCTTGCAGGTGATCTTGGTGAAGCTGGTGATAAGGGTCCTGTCGGCAAGGCCATCGATGGGCCAGTTGGAGACCAAGGAGAACCAGGTATGATTAAACAAGATGATTATTATTAAGGTAACCATTTACGGGGCTGATGCCACTTGCCCTGCCAGCCCTGGGGGAGGCATAATCCCCCTCATGGTGCAACTGAGGCTGCTTCAATATTCGTGCTCACCTGGAAACCCCCAGCCAAAGTCAAAGTCTGATTTATTTCTATATTATCTTTTTACAGTGGAAATACGACTTAAAGCAGCTTTTCAATTTTCTAATATCTATTATATAAGCCCAAGCCCAAAATGAGCAAGCATAAGGTGCCAGTGGCAAGGGAAAACTCCCTAAACGTTTAAGGTAGAAACCAAGACTCAGAGACCAAACCTCCATGGGTGGCCTAGATGATTTATGTAAGAATTAAACTAAGTTATGAATTTATTATAATAGGATTACAGAAATACTTCAGATACACAGAAGCTAAATAAATATTAACAAAAAACATAATTAAAAAAAACTTAAAGTGAAAAAAAGAAACCTTTCCTTTAATTTTTGTGAGCAGTGTGTAGTAATGTGACTAATAAATTATAAATAATATATTATGAAACATGTATATAATAACTATATAAGAATATAAAGCTATATCATATAAGAAACAAATAAAATTAAATAAACTGTTCTGCGTTCCGTCCCTGATTGTTTATTATTTTATTATTTTAATGTCAGGTTTGCATTATAATGCGAGAGCGTCATTTTAGATGAACATTTACCTCGGCTTGGTTCGACAGGTCTACAGGGCGTGCCTGGCATTGTTAAAGACGGGCGTGATGGCGCACCAGGAGACGCGGGTGAGCCGGGAGAACCCGGAAGAACGGGCAGGACGGGGCACCAGGGGCCCCCAGGAATCTGCGATACGACAGCGTGCCAGGGAGCGGCGCATCACGGAAAGTCCCACAACCCCAAAAACCATTAAACGGCAACACGTTTCTTCCTCTGTCAAAAGCACACCGGCGCGCCCAAGGGACGACAAAGGAAAGAACAAGGGGAAACCAGAAAAGGAGCACAGAACCGTCGTAAAGGTTTAGGGGTAGAAATCTCAGCGCACGGCTCATCATGGGAGAGCTGGTGTTAACGAACAGGAACGAATGAGCTGAAAGACTTCAAGCTGAGACTCCCATTAATCCCAAAGAGCAAGACAGCAGGAAGCTCAAAGTAACATTTGTGTGCGGATTTAAAATAATAAAAAAAATGAAGCGACGTAAACACGGTCAGGTAAAACCATTTTGTACATTTGGTTAGAAAACAGTTTAGAATTTAGAAAAGAGTCCTTCTGTACAGAGAAACAACTGTGATGGACTGGAGTGTTATTAAAAAATTGATGCTGGTGACTTTGTACTGTTACACATAAAGGCCCTGCGAGCCTCGGTCACTATAAAGCATGACTTGTTGAAATGTTTTGTATATTAATGCATAAATACTAGTGCCTACGTTCTTCGTGCCACGTGAACCAGTCTGTACTTTTGTACTTTCTCCCCTTTCTTAATGTTTGAACACAGATACCTGACTGAATAAACCAGTAACGTTATCAGTTCGGATGCTTCATCACCTGTTAGTGTACAAGAACTGTGCAGCTGTCTGAAACTTCCACCACATCCACTGTGTACTGGGGCTGTAACTATTAAATATTCCAGACTTTCTATACTATTTATTATTCGCGGGTGACTGTTGAATGTACGATGAGACTCTACAGCACCGTGTTGTGAGACAGAAATACTGAATAAAGCCACTTTTCAGTAAATCGTTACTCTTCTCTTAGACGTAGAAGATGTGTCCGAATTTAGTTCCTCCCTCTCTTAAGCACTTGTTCCCTTATTCGCTAATTACAGTGGCCTATTGCTGTGGGTTCGAGATCTGGCGGTGACGTCCGGATGGCTCAGCTGTCACAAAAAAGCAGGGTTGATACAGCTATGATCCTAAAAGAAATACGATCAAATTATGTACAAACAAACTCGTTTGATTGAGAGTGAGCTAAACTCGCGCTGCACATTTACATTTACATTTCCAGCATTTAGCAGACGCCCTTATCCAGAGCGACTTACAATTTATACAGCCTTACAATCCAAGCAATGGTGGGTTAAGGGTCTTGCTCAAGGACCCAACTGTGGCAGCTTGGCAGAGGTGGGATTTG
>JAUZSU010145979.1:0-15036 GCA_034780255.1 Parotocinclus maculicauda | reverse complement strand
ATTACATACTGTACACGTTCTTTGGTCCGATTAAGCGGAATTTTGGTCCAAATAAGCGAATAACATTACATATAATATATAATAATAGGATTTGTTTCGGTACTTTAAGATTTGGTCCGAATAAGCGGCTGGTCCTATTAACCGAAATCGACTGTATCGATAAATACAGATTTAAAATGTGTCTCGCACCACGAATTCTAACCTGTAAAATGCAGCAAAGCTGACTGAAAAAAACCGTTCGATTTTCTTAACAAATCATATGGAAATAATAAACATGTCCAGGTTTTAAGATAATTGCTTTTAACCAGGGCTCTCTGGAGCTGTGCATGACCGTCCTGCAGTACGTCGGGTATGACAGCGGAATATGCTTTTAGTTATCGATCATTATGTACTAAGTTTCTCACGTTGTGGTCGTGGAAACATGGCAGTTACGACGCCCCTGAACAGCTTGAGATACTGCACCGTAACCAGAATCTTTAGAAAAGGGCTAAATGTGTGGAGTGTTCCCACACGGTCATGTTGAGATCAATATGTACACACTCTGTACACACTCTGTACACTCTCTGTACACACTCTGTACACTCTCTGTACACTCTCTGTACACACTCTGTACACTCTCACAGCATCGAGTCGGTTCCATTTACCCGTGTGTAGTTCTCCCTCGCACACTGTTTCAGCATCGTCTGACTGTCCCTTATTTAGCCGACACTCACGCTCTCTCCTTCCTGACCATTTCTCACCCGTCCAGATCACTGTGTGTTTGTGTGGTTTGTCACCGGTGTTGACCAGTTTGTTACAGTTGTGGTTGTTTTTGATTCGGTGTTGATTGTGGCTTTATCTGTATAGAGACTGTATTATCAACAGCCCAGTCATCATTATTCTCTCTCTCTGTCTCTTTCTCTCTCTCCTTCTCTCTCTCTCTCTCTCTTTCTCTCTCTCTCTTTCTCTCTCTCTCTTTCTCTCTCTCTCTTTCTCTCTCTCTGTCTCTCTCTCTCTCTCTCTCTCTCTCTCTCTCTCTCTTTCTTTCTCTCTCTCTATCTGTCTCTCTGTCATTTCTCATGTCTATCTCGTTCCCGCTCGTCTTCTCTCTGTCGTTTTGCTCGTTTGCATGACCTTGCACCTTCATTAATTGCCTCTCTCTTCATCCTCGTTTTGCACCTCATCCTCCTTCTCACCTTCTGCTCCAAATTAACTCTCTTTACTCTCCGACGTCAGTTTGCTTGTTTTCTCGCTTTCTTTCGCTCTGTTTTGGGTCGCATTCCTGGTTTTATACCGTATCATTTTCTTTTGTTGCATCTCTGTGCTCTTTTATTTAAGACATCCCCTCGTTATACAAACGGCAGCCTGCGTTGGTCGACCTGCTGCTAAGCGTTTACAGAAAAGAGATTTCAAAAGCAGAGCATGGAACTCGTCAAAGCTCACGAATCTCACTTTGGCTCCGTATCGATGAGGATTCTGTTGCTTTGAGCGTGTTTTTCTTAGTCACAGTTACAAGGTCAAGTTTCAGTGGAAAACACTGAGCCTCCCCACTTTGCCGTTCTATCATTTTAGGGACTTCCCATTGACACAATATTACTGTATTTTATGAATAGCACACCTACACGTAAACCTAACCCTAACCTCAGCCTCCGTAACCGAAAGCAAATTTCTTTCTCTCGTTCCCGTTTTTGTTTAAAAAACAAATCTTTTAACCTTCTATCTTTTGTTTCTCACAACGGTATTCCCCACCCGCCACCAGAACAACCCCAGCCGAATCTGTGTTATCTATTAAAAACACCCAGTTCATAAAACAAATGCTTTAAGGTTGCTCACAGGGCCTAAATCCTAAATAAACACCAGACACTACACCCTTATCACGACATGTAGCACACGCGTGCGGTCTGAAGTGTGTGTTTGTGTGTTTGGAGCGTCGCTGATTTATTGCTCTGCATTAAGTGATACATTTTAGAGAGATGCTGCTCCCCCACCGACCCACCACAATCACGATGAAAGGTAATCACGCTTTAATTTTACTGCTGGAGCAAAAAACAGCAATCAAAACAAATCTGAGCGAAGGAAAAAACAGGAGTCTAACCAAAAAAACAGAAGACCCGCTAATCTCTCTCTAGTACACACACACACACACACACACACACACACACAGTGAAAGATTGATCTGAATCTGTTCCAGATCCCCAGAAAATCCCCCTGTAGTTATTCTATGCATTAATGCAGTTGTATCGTACAGGAGCTCCGTGATTTATGATGGGGAAACGTTCAGAGAAATAAATCACATTGTTTATTGTTTAAAACACTTATAAGCTAAGCTATAGATGGGCAGAAACATTGACACGAAGAGGATTTGATGAAGCGTTCAATATTGTTGACAAATCGTACGTAATTTGGATTTGAACGGATTGAAAGTGAAAAGTAAAAGCAAAACACTTACTCTACTGTTGAACTCAGGGCCACTTTTAAAGTGATCGAATGGACCCATGAAGACGAGTTTGCACTAAGACTACAGTAGTGTAGATGTACGAATAAAGAAAAACAACAAACGCAGCGGAGATCTGCACTAAGCGAGAGCTATTGTGAGACTGAATCCCTGAATCACTGTGTAATGAATCGAGAGTCGTGAATCGAGTCACGTGGCTCGACTCATCCAAGTTTAAGCAACAAATACCAAGTAAAATTCGCTTTCCAGTCCCTTTCCTGTCCCAGTTTCACCGATGTGAGCACGCCCCGTCCCGTTTTGCGATCCCACATGTCCTGGTTGTGTAAAACCCTTAATGTTTGAACGCCAAGCCACACATTTTCTCACCCGTTTCCTCTTGTTCCCATTATCAGGCTAGTCCGAGCGCGTACTTTACTGCATCTAACGTACAACTGTGCGGAGCCTGAACGTACGCAAAGTGAAAGATCTGCCCAGGTACTAAAGACGGACCTGACACCACACAAATCAATTAGGCTCGTCAAACTCGTTGACAGAGTTCCGTAATGCGAGAGAGAGGGAAAGAATCCTGAAGGGAATGAAAACGCGTTCAGTGTTTTCTGTTTGTCGAGTACTCGAGGCAGAGCATGCTTCATTGCTCTGAGTGCAGTAATCAGCTTTGGCCAAACATTTGGAGGGCAATTCAGTGAGTGCAGAGCGAGTCTGTCTGCCCATAAAACGCTATAAGATCTCTCTATCTTTGTCCCTCCCTTGGGAGAGTGTGAGATGTTCTCACCGACCCATCCAACACACACACACACACACACACACACAACCAGTAGAGCATGAGAAAGTAGAAGTGTGTGAGTGAGTAGCTATCGATCTTGTCGAGGGATCGAATGAGAGATGTTGCCCTCTGGCATTCTGGACCGGCTGCACATTGGGAGGGTTTGATCCCTACACGGCGTCCGTGCACGCCCCGGTTCTCGGCTCCTCCGTTTGATTGATGCACCGTCTTGGCCGCTCAAATCGAAGCAGCTACACGGTGTGAGATACGCACGTCTAAAGTGATTTGCTGCTCCCGTGTTTACCACCCAACAAAGTAAGCAAGGTGTCAGATTTCCAGCGCGTTTGCCACCGTCGCCGGATTTATACCCGCCGGCCGCCTGAAGATCCGCACGCGATAAATCCCCCCCGAGCCGCTCTGACACGATGATTATGAGGAGGATTCATCTCCCACAGATTAGAGCCTGAACATAGTCCAGAGGCTCCCTTGACATATGACAAATGATTACCTCGATTCGACTGGCAGGACCGATGAGCAAAGCCATACTTCAGACTACACATCGAAACTTAATGTACACAGAGGCTGCGGCACTCGGTGCGGCCCGTCTTTGGTAATTAGGAAGGGATTTAGAAGACGTTTAAGCAAGGTTTTAACCACCAGATCGGCTGACGTTTAAGGGGCGGTGCTCACACTGGTGAAAGTAGGGCTCAAAACCTATTTATTAGATGAATTACACATTTTTTAAGTCCTTCACAACGTCTTAAACCCATTATAAACCATTATCCATGTCACCTGGAAGGAAGAGACCGCCTTTGTTACCGGAGCACACTCCTTTACTAAACCTTTACTCTGTGGAACTCCCCCAGGTCACGTACAGTACTGTGCAAAAGTCTTAGGCCACCATTTGACGCATAAAGACCATACGTGACATATTGCCGACAACTTGGATTCTTCACAACGTAATCCTTTTTTGCTCTGATCTTCATTCCAAGCTTTACGAGCTGCTACCCTTTTAAAAAGACCACCTGATCAAGCTTTTCAGACTGTTCTTCAGTTTGTAAATCTATTATTATAACTAACATCCTGTTAATACAAAGCTATGTTAATTCTAATGGTGGCCTAAGACTTTTGCACAATGAGAGAGCTTTGCACGATCAACCTTCACCAACAGGCCATGGGCGTCTTTGAACGATCAAATCCCGTCCTTGGACGGTCGTCGCAGCTCCGAGTGCTAATACCTAATTTAGACTGATTTGTAGACGTTTTTTTTAATACAATTTTATTACGGCGCCGGTAACGCGGCTCCTGTTAGCGCTCATGCCGCAATCAAAGGTAATCCTGCCTAATTGCTGACGACCTCATGCCCAAAAACACCTGGGCGATCTGTAGAACAGAGGGTTCAGTTCAGAGCGAGACTTGCTCCAGGCTTTCTAACGTCGGGATAATAATAGAATGTTTGAGCACCCGGAGTAAAGGGGAAATAATTACTGAGTCAAGACTCGTGCTGCCTCTCTCAGGCGTGAAGCTTTGGATTTGCTCCTCAGCTGGATTTCCGGGTAAAGGTCCGTCTGGAGTGAGCGATACAGGTCAGGAGCGGTAATATAACCGACGGCCCCCCGGGGATCTCTCAGAAGGCGAAGGTTCCATGCAGGTGAATAAGAAGAGAAGAGGCGGTCGTAGCACTGCCATTAAGACAGCCTTATTTAGGCATGACAGAGAGGGAGCGCGGCGAGAAAAAGCCCGTCCCGTTTTGCGCTGTTACAGCTCCGATCCGTCTCGCCTTCAGAGTTGTCATGGCTACAAGCGGAGAGAAATGGCCTCTGAAACGAGATGAGCGCCTCGGCCTCGGTTAAAGATCACGGCTAACCGTCCCCTCTGTGGTACCGGGAACGCACACGCTCCGGGACTTGACCTTTAAAAACGGAAGCAATAAAGCAAGTCTCCCAGCTTGGCTCAATTTAAGGAAATGAAATACAGGTAATAAACACGCATCAGAGACGTGTACGCGCTCGGACTTCCCTCCCTCCCGCGCGCTCAGCTTTTGATTCGATCAGCCACCAGTCCCAACCTGACACAAGCCATTTAGCTTTTTACAAGCACTACAATTTATTCTGGACAATTACCAGAGCACTGTCCCTGTTCTTCCAGGAACGGCCCAGCCCATTGATCCCGAGCTATTGAAAACAAATTAGCTGCCAGAGGCGAGGCAGGCCGGCTCCGCGATAAAGCTCACGCACGCTCCCTCGCTGCCGAATGGAAATCCATACCGCCGGATGTGGGAGGTCGCCTTTGATCAGCCCGGGCTTGAAGATTAATACTCGTTTGTGCAGGCTTTAATTGGACCGGGCCAATTGACAAATCGCACTTGTTAGGAGGAGGAGGTGGACAGCCACACAAAGTGAGAGGGAGGGAACGAGGGAGGCACATGAAAAGAGCAGCAAGGAGTTCCTACATCAACGTAACACTTATGATCATACAGCCGTCTGCAGCGGTCCTAGTTTCTTATCCAGCTTCTGCTGGGGCCCACCCGGCACCTCGGGGCGCCGATTCATCGCAGGGCACACACACACACACACTAATGCCCACTTTTAGTGACACCAATTAACCTAAAATGCCTTGCCTTTGGACTGTGGGAGGAAACCGGAGTACTGGAGAACTTTAAACCTTCCTAAATAGCAGTCTTAATGGACGTAGATCTTCCAGTTACGCCTCCAGTACAGTAAGTAAGTACAGCGAGCTACAGATGCTTGGCTGATTTACCAGCTGCACGGAACAAACGACTAATTAAAGGACACAGAGCGATGCGAGCGAGCTTTAACACCATCACTAGCGTTCTGTACACACGGCATGACGGCATCCACGCGGCAACAAATCAGCGGATCATTAAAACATTTCAGTAAATGTCAGCCATACGGATGGGATGTCTCAGGTAAACAAACATAAGCTTGGTTTGATGGGCTAGGCTCTATCTCAGCAAGTCCCGCTGAAACCCTCTCTTCTCCTCCTCCTCCTGCTCCTCCTGCTCCTCAAAAGATGCAGTACAGAACAGGGGGGGCTGAGCTAGATCTCGTAATTCCTAATTTGCCTGGCTAGGGCAGGGGTGTACGTGACTTTAGGGGCAGTTAGAGAGGCCAGAAAGTAGCGGGTTAGTCAGAGCAGAGCTCAGAGGGAGCGAGGACAGACCTTTAGAGAGCCTGATGATGAAATACCCACTTAACAGTCTGCTACATGAGAGCGAAGCTCATAATCCCTAATCTATTGAGCGTATCCCTGTAATGACCATTTCTGCTACTCCTAGCGCTGATGAATTGGCGCGATGGCATCTGTAGCGCCATGCTAATGACTCCTCAGGTGCCGTATAGACTTACTGCTCCATAGAGCACACCCCCATCGGTGTAAAAGAACGAAAACGAGGAGACGCTACATGCAATTAAGGACGAGATGCGTCGGGGGAGAGATCGGAGATCACACCCCGCGTTCTGATGGCGTTTTTTTTTTTCGTTCTGTGTCGATGCGATGACTTTTTAAGTCATTATAACAGTGCTTTGTTTGTAGAAGTGAAATCTTAGAGATCTGCTTGTGCTGACGATCATGGGGGAGCATGGAGGACACGCCCAGTCCATTGCAGGGCCCAGCAAGGCAGGTAATGATCACCATTTCTGGCAATCCCCTCTCGCAGAGAGGTTCAGCCGTGCTTGAGGGGGTCGCCGGTCCATCACAGAACGGGAACTTTACTACATTTAAAGTCCAGTTAACCATAAGAACAGGCACTGACTCATCGGTACACGTGTAAACAATAAGACGGTTATTAGGACACGTGCTTTTGGTCCAAATTCCACTTACATTTGGAGTCCAAAACCACAAACCACAACGCCATGTAGCAGAGACATGAAAACACAAACAAGCCTTTCCCCTGCACTGCTGCGGAGTCATGCTGGGAAAGCCCACGCTCTCCCACGGTGCACCAGTTACACACCATGCCATGCTTCTCCACGCCCTTCTGGTTAGGAAGGGGCAAGGTGCCAGATCTGCTCATTTGAGCGCTCAGCAGGGGAGCCGTGCCTGATCGTTAACGCCGTACCTGTATCTGGATACTCCATCACCAGAAGCCAAACTCCCCCTAGCTGGATGGATTTTGGACTTTCCTGCCCGTTAACCGCTCTGCAAAACGCAAATGACCGTACAGGAGGATCCCGAGAGCGTCCGAGAGCTGCGTTTTGGGGGAACAGCGGGCAGCCCGTTGGATCGGAGGAGGAAACGGGAGCTAATTAGCAGGAAGTTCTCAGGGGCAGAGCTGGTCTGTGTCATGCGGTGCGTGTGCGATGGCTGACGATAAATTCAAGGTTCACAGACTCTCTGGAGGAACATGGTTAATTATAGAGCGGGGGGAAAATGCCAGTTGTTAAAAGCTGGTGCCGCTCCGGCACGGAAAAGACCGCAGAATGTTCACATGACAGCAAAGAAAAAAAACGACCAGTGTGTTTATTCCCTGTATGGGTTTACTGTCAACCACATCCACTGGTAATACGATGCGTTTCTCCAGGAAGTGGATGTTGTCATGGCGCCAGAAAGCATCTCCCTGAAGCAAAATGCCCTTGCCAGACTGGGGTTGCCACGGCAATCTCCTCATGTGTGCGCACCGCTGATGGATGCGTAGTGTTAAGTGGAGGAGGTGAGCTAGGGTGGGTAAGGCCGAGAGGACAAAAATAGCATGGGAATGTACACAATGAGACGGGGACGAGGTCGTACTGGGTAACACCGCCGGACACACACACACACACACACACACACAGGCTTCCAAACCTCCATCAGACAGGCCCCTTGGTCAGCCTGATTTACATTTTCCCTCAAGCACAAATACTCTCAATCTTTGTGTCTCGAACACAAACACACACTCCGAGATCACCAGTGTGTGTGTATGTGTGTGTGTGTGTGTGTGTGTGTGAAAGACAGAAAACCTGAAAGCCCTGGCCCTCTAGAGCAGGTAAAATGTCAAATTGAATATCAGAATTTGATGATACGGCAGACAGCTCGCCAGCCCGAGGCTCCAGGTATGCTTAACCTCCTCTGCACCGTCACTGCCTGCTAGGCATATGGAGGACGCGTTATTAAAACGTCCACTCCCAGACAGAAAGACTAAGGAATTAGAACGGCGCTCTAAAGTGACCCGGACTCTTGGCGAGCTCATTCAGCCTGTCAGCCGGGATCACTCTGTGTTTTACGTTGCTGCCTGCCTTCTTATCATGACGCAATCGAGTGGTTTTTGTTACTAAATGCAGCCGGTAACCGTGTTCTAAACAGTTCATGGAGCAAATGGGGCTGAGGTGTGAGCTCGGGTAACATGCCGTATGTTCTGACCCGGCATCACACGTGCATACCCTTACGGAAATGGGCACGGATTTAAAGATAAGCACGGATAAACGAGCAGTCAAAGTCTCGACCTTATTAGAACTCGACCTTATCTGGGTCTGGGGAACCAATTCAAAATGCAGCAAAGTAGCTTGCAAAATACGGCCCGTTGGTTTCACGCCACCGGTTGACCCTTGGGATCTGCTAAATTAGGGTTAAAAATCCGCCGGTACCGACAAACATCTCCAGCATTTGCCCTCACATTCCTGACCAGCATATTTTCTCCTTTCAGCTGGGAAATGTTTGTTAACAAACAGCACACAAACAAGCAACGCTGCCCAAAGGAGACGGACCTGGGGCTAAACGAAACCCACGACCACTAACACAACAGAGGAAAAGCTAAACAAGCTAACGCGCAAACAACGACTTGATAAACTGAATGCACAAGAGACTAGGTGCTAACGTAGGAGCCTACGTACAAGGACGGACAAACAGGCAAGACAATAACAACACAGGTTAGGGACAGGAGTACACAAGGGAAGCGAACTCAATCCTTAACACGAGCACGGTAAGATAATAAGCTAATAAGCTAATACGTCTTGGTGGACTTGAGTGTTCAGACAAAGGCAGCTAGGTTTCTTCTTGGGACATGTTTCACCTCTCGAAAAGATTCTTCAGTTTTGAGTCCCCTGATGGGTATTTAACCCCAGTGGGGCAGCCACCTTGGGGGCGATCCGGGGAGTCCTTGACCCACCCTGTCATTGTATGGGTTGTTTGGATCACAGGAGCCAAGGTGTGACCCATTAGGGAGTCATTGCCCCACCCTGCCATCAAGTAAGGCAACAGGGGTGTAAACAGGGGTTAAACCTCCTGTGAAGGGATCTCAAGCCCGATCCATAGGTGGCTGAAAGCTGATGATGTAAATGGTTGCTCTCGTTGGACTTAAATTCAACACAAAATATTTCACACCTCTTTTACCAACCTGTCTTCCCTGTCCAAGATGTCAACGTTAGTGTCCTCAACGGGGCGTCCAAGTGTGGAATGTTTTTCCTTCACTATTTTCACGGTAATTACCTCACTAGCGATTTCCATTGTCATGCCAGTTTGGCATGTCCGCACACGCAACAATGACAGCCACTGCAATTTTCATGGACCGGCGAAAATGCAATCCACGAGTACTGCAGCGTTTCGAAATTCGTACGCCTGGTGCTGCACGGCCAAATCGAGTCGACAGGCTTTCTAATTACGGTTTGATCTCTGTGTGTTTTTCGAATTAGTCCTTCTATTTATTACAGGTTACCCATATCCACTATCACAGCCACGCTGGCGGACATGGGACGGGACCCGAGGGCCAGGGCAGGACCCGGATTCGAGAAAACTTTTCTAGCAACAAAGTGGGTCCATGCCATCTGGGCATCTTACGGAGTCAAGAAGTGGCATCCTGATCTCAGGCACCACAAAGGAACCTTGATAAGGAACCGAAAGACAAACACAAACCGGGTGGTTCAGTCCGGTTCCCATTAATTCCTTACTGGACTGCGGGTTCCATTCCAGCCCCCAGGTGTTGTCCTGGATCTATATTATCTGTATATCTATCTGTGTTTGCTTTGCCAGAGGATGTCAGTATACACACGCACACACACACCTGACCACATTATGGTACATACCATTCCTGTGCCATAACTCTGACACACAGCTGGCACAGAGGCTGGCATGTACCTACAAACTGCAGTACTTCTATATTTATATATTTCTTTTAAGCACTCGCGTTTCCCCTGCTATGTTTACACACAGCCCCTCTGATGGAAAACCTCTAAAAAGGCAGGAAAATAAAACGGGGGTTTGTACGGGAGGTGATGTAAAGCAGCTGTAATTGTTTTTTTGGAGCTAGAACAAAAAGAAGCGCTCGTTGGCAGCGTCGCGATCCCAGGCAGAGCGTTCAGCAGTACGTTGAGCTTCACTCAGCCCCGGCCTGGAGGCTCAGTGTGTGTTTCTCAGTGTGTGTGTGAGAGCTGGTGTGCGGTGCGTGGCGCTGTCACACACATCTCCAGCTCGCCGGGAAACACAAAATGAGCTGTCTCTCATCCCAACACGTACAGATCCAGTCTCTGTGATCCACATGCCCATCGCTGGGGCGCTTCCAGTTCACTCTGCACAATTCAGCTCTACAGTACTGGTTCTCCCAGTGCGGATCCAGTCTGCTGGAAAAGCTATAAGGCACTGAATATTGTATCATAGTAAAGTCCAGGACTCAAGTAAAAAAAAACAAAAACAGTTTTATAGAGCAAGGGCAAAAAACAACAGCAATAACAACATAATCGTTCAATAATAGTGAATGATATTGATTGGATATTATCGCCTAGCACTAACACAAGGTTTATTTTTGCATATGGATGATATGGATGATAATGAAGAATTATTTTGTGAATTATGGCACTATGGAGATGGGAATCATGGTCAAAGTTTGCCACGAAGATCATCGTCCTTTATCTATCCTGATAGCTCCTGGTCAGAATTTAAAATGGTGCATTAGCACTGCAATTTATGAGAGTCTCTCTCTGTGTGTGTGTTTGTGTGTGTGTGTGTGTGTGGCTTGCGGTCCAGGTCAGATAAATAGGAGACATCTGGGACCCAGGATCAGTGGAGACATATTATTGGTGCCAAGCCTTTGAAAGCCAAGGTCTAAGCTATGAATCCAGCACGCCGTCGGCCAGCTCCCCCATCAATTATCACACAAAGATAAGCTGAGAGCATTGCGATTGGATTAAGAGATGTGCTCAGCCCTCCTCCTCCTTTCATCCCATTTTCAATCTCTCCGTGTCCTGTTTACGTCTGGATGAGCAGCACAGGCAGCAATGTGGAAAAAAAAGGCACGGGGAGGGAGGAAGTGTGCGAGAAAGAGATTACAGCCAGGAAATGTGCATTAAATTCGAGAAAAGATGACAGAGACAAAAGAAAGGCAGCGCCGGACGCGTGTAGGTGCCTAAACCCCCCAGGCCGGGACGCCATACGGGCCGTTGGGCTGCACGTTTAGGCAGAACCTTGCGTGAAAAGGAATCAAACCTAAAAAGTGTTTAAACGAATCGTTGTGTAGAGAGAAAGAAAACAGCAGTAGGGTATCAGCTCGTTATGGATACGCTCTCCTGACCCTCGGGTCAGCTCCCACTCTGGAGATGCAGGGTCAAGGGGTTTAGGCATCTGACTGGACTCCAGGGTCAGGCAAAAGGTCCGGAGGTCAACGCACAGCCCTATAAACACCCTGACTCGCATCCATAATGATTAGACAATGAGAAGCTTTCATAGCCAGTTACCTTTGACCCTCAGCACCAAGAGAACCTGGCAGAACAGGGCAAAGGTGGAGAAACAGCTCCAGATCTTGCCAGCATCGCTGCTATAAATAAACCAACTCCTGTATCTGAGTACACAAAACATCACAATCCTTATATTAAGGACTTGCAAACTCGTTCTTTTATCTAGAACTGAACTAAAACCATGCGTGTGTGTGTGTGTGTGTGTGTGTGTGTATGTTACACGTAGAAGGGTCACACAACTGGCATGCCTCCATTTGTATAACGGCGAAACGCTTAAATCCAAAAACATCTTCTGAATGGTGTAAAGTGTCTATAATGTGTTTATTATTAATATATTTAACCTACTTAAGATCATTAAATGCTATAAGGTTTTAAACACAATGGTTTATTATTAGACGCACGCGGAATTAGCGTGAACAGACTGAATGCTGAGATACATTCGGCTTTTGTTGTGCGATGTGAGATATTGGGTATGAGCAGGTCTTAGAGCGGCGTGTGGATCGCAGGACAGAAGCGGATCGATTTCCTGTCAAAGAACTCGTTTCTATTTGTGGCACCGAACAAGGAGAGAAACACGAGTGAGAAGTACGGCGTCTTTGCAGCGCAGCGCACCGGAAAAACAAGGAAATACAAGGAAATCCGGTCACTAAAACGCTTTTAAACGCGACGATATGCACGGGAAACTGAGATCAGACCCGAAAGGATGCACAAATGATTTAAACTGATGCTTTATTTACAAAATGATGCCTAATTAACGAACGCAAAAATACCGAGATGTCAAGATTCCGGTGCGCAAACGTGGCCTGTCTCGTTCCCCCGCGAGAGGGTGACGTCATCAGGGATTCGCTAAAGGGGAACCAAGAAGGAGCTTAAATGCCGTTTCTATTTCTTTTTTTTTCCCCCGTTGATGTTATCATCGTTCCCACTATGACTGCTCATGGACTCCAAACTAATCTCATTAGAATGTAATTGTCTTTTGCACTATTACAAGTGTTTGGAGCTGTAGAATAAAGGCTGGTCCCCAGTAGGCCGGCAGCTCCTTCATTATTTAATCAGGCGTACTCCTGAGACCCACACGCCGGAGTGAATAATTGAGCAGGTGCTTGTTAACACGGTGCCTTGCTGACAAGAAAGTCTTTTTTTTTCTGACAATGACAACCAGTGCCCCAACATGCATATGCACTACTATACCAACCCCCACCTCACACACACACACACACACACACACACACTCGATCCTTTATGTAAAACCATACTGCTGTCTCTCCAGAGGAAGCCACCTTTTATGATGCCAATCTTGAACAGGATCTGGAGAAACGACAAAAGACGCTCAGGACATTTTATGAACATGATTAACTTTCTCTAATTACCACAAATCAAGAAACTCATCTGCTAATGTGAAGAGCGGACTGTGCAAAAGTCTTAGCCCGCCCTTCCATTTGCTGTTTTAGCAATGCTGAACATCCTTCCAAAAAAGGATAAAGCTTCCCAGCTTGGTCAAACTTGGCATCCCGATTTATTTCTGTGTTAAACTTTTGAATGAGATGTCACAATTCTGACTTCTGAAACAATTCTGATCTTCTTTGATATGCTACATGATCACGTTCTCGTTGGAAAAACTTCACTTTAATCTAATATGGCGGCATTTAAGATTAAGGCAGGCACGTTTTGGGCATCGCCTTACCCATTGCTTGCTGGGGTATTCAGATAAATCATTGTCCCTTTAGTTTTTGAAATAAAAAGGTGAGACTTTTGACTCACCCTTATTTTAATTTAGGTCGAATGCATGTTCTTATATTCAGGTAATGTTTTATTAATACTTGACAGAAAAAGGGTAACAGAATAATCACCAATATTTATCCCAAAATCTATAAAGAATGATTATAAATTAAAATGACCTTTCTATTTTTCCTTTTCTTGTATGATAAAAAAAAATCATGATATGTTCCCGCTGTCGCCTCGTGACCCGGACACTGGCCACTCCCGGGTTTGCTCTTGACTCGGATCTGACTACGACTACTAAAAGTCAAATCAAATCAAAATCAAATCAAAATTTATTTATACAGCGCTTTTTACAATGGAGCATTGTCTCAAAGCAGCTTTACAACAGTATACCATCCAAAAAAAGGCCAATCCCAGTTTGAGCAAGCCTCTGGCGACAGTGGCAAGGAAAAACCCCCTTATTTAGTAGGAAGAAACCTTGAGAGGACCAAGACAATGTAGAATGAATAAGGCATGTAACAATTCATTCTGCTCATGGTTCTATTTTCTCACGATTGTTTATTCCACATTAGACTTTTAGACCCCTATGAATGAATATAATGAAGCTATTGTCATAATAACTGTGCTGGAACGTCAGAATCAGACTGTTACGGTTCTAAGAACACTGAAAACATTGTGCAGTAAACTTGAGATGAAAAAATCAAACAGACTTGGATGTCATTGTCTCTTTTGTGAAAGGAAAATGTGGACTGTTAACTGTGCTGGCCTAGTGCTTAAGGTATTGGATTCTATAAATATAAATGAGAAATTGCAGGCATCCTTCACCTATAAGGCTATTAATGGCTACATAAGACATTGAAAATGATACTAATAATGATCAATCCAGACGGAGTGGAACTCTAATGCTCCTGACGTCTTCACCGGCGTCTGTTCGGTAACCACAGCGCCGGTGCATTATGGCACATCAATTCATGTGATAAACTATATCCGTACGGCATGGCAAGCATTGGTTCTACCGATGGGTTTAGACATCGTGATATGTAGATGGAAGCCTAGAATACAAATAACAAATTTTAACATTTCAGTTTTATTCTCGAAAAAGATCTTTCCTTTCTGAATGTTACGGCTTTATTCTCCAAATATCACAACATTTTTCTTCAATTTTATTTTTAAAATATCACGACTTATACAATCCATCCATCCATCTATTATCTTCCACTTAATCCATACAGGGTCGGTCCGGCCGGTGCCCACCCCGCAACTCTGGGTGCAAGGGCAAGGAGCAGTCCTAGACAGGGCGCCAATCCATTGTAGAACACACACACACACACATAGTCAAACACTAAGGCCCACTTTAGAGACAAACCTAGCACGCATGTTTTTGGACTGTGGGAGGAAACCGGAGTACCCGGAGTAAACCCACGCAGACACAGGGAGGACATGCAGACTCCACACAG
>JAUZSU010145969.1:0-15037 GCA_034780255.1 Parotocinclus maculicauda | reverse complement strand
AATCACCCAGAGTAATAACCTGCACCTGTGAGAGGAAACGAGCGTGCGCTGATTAGAAGGAGGGGCTGTGGGAGCGCAGGAGAGAGAGAGCCAGGAACAGGATTTCTAACACCCCTAAGGTCCAATGACTGTTATCTTTACCTATAAACAATAATGATCATACAAAACAGTGCCAAAAATGTCAACCCTGGTAAATTTAGATTCACACGTTAAAAATGATGTGTGCACTGAAAATCATGAAAAAAGGATATACACACCACAAACACAATTCATGCTCATAGGTTAAAAACAGCACACTGTTGTGTTTCACAGGTAGGTTTTTTTGGACAAAATAACGCATCACTCTCAATGTGTGCTTCTTTCCAAATGTGAGAAGCAAATTATTTTGGCAGATTTCCCATGAACACATTTTTACGAGTGTAATTACTAATCCGAATGTCTGCATCCTTAACCAATCAGAAGGCTCTGCTTTTCCAACCAGTCGTATCAACCAGAAGGCTCTGCCTCTGTTTCACAGACTCACATTCCAAGGACCATTACACATGTGCATTGAAATAAGAATGTGTATAAAAAAATTATGTAAAATTGAAAATGAACTTCAATTAAGTTACAACGAGTTTAATTCACTCACCATCATTAGGAAATTGTCAGCATAATATCCTTCTACTCACTGTTAATAAAAAATAAACCCAGTACAGCTGTGCTTAACACTACTGGCCTTGATTGTTTTCATTAAAAAGTGAATAAATTGATATGTATCAGCTCTGTATCATTATAATATTTTTATGGTCAATCCAAATACATTTATCAAAAAGCTGACCTGTCATTATACAAAGACAAGTGATCCTTCCCTAATATTTGGCTGCTCAAAACTGACAGCAATACCAGTGTTTTGTAGCTACCTGTGAGTTTCCTGCACCTGTCTGCTAAATGTTTCTTCCACTCTTACAGTGAAATTCTCTCTGAAAGATATTTTCCCAGTAGTTAATTTCAGCACTCTCCAAAGATTTTCAATTTGATTGAGAACATAACTCATTGTTGGCCAGTTTTTTTTTTACTTCCTCAACATGTGTACTTTTGGATGTGCACTTGGATCATTATCCTGCTGTAAGGAAGGACAATGGTGCAAGACAGGACAACAATAGACAGAGCATAGGGAACACACACTCACACACTCAGAGCACTTTTGATACACAAGTTAACCTAACATGCAGGTTGTTGGACTGTGGGAGTAAACCAGTGCACCTGAAATAAACCCATATGAAACAGAAGGAACTGCTCCACATGGAATTGAGCCCAAGACCTTCTTGCTGTGAATTCTATCACAAAGTCACCGTGTCACTCATGCATTCAATCATAAAATTTTGGTAATAATAATCAAGTTCTTATGATGTGGTATACAGCTGCAGATGAGATAAGCTCACAGCTTTTGAGTGAATCCAGTGTTCTGATGAATGAAGATGCTGTCTCCAGATAGAGGACCAGGGCCAGCTCTTTAGCAGATCATGGGAAAGGTCAGTGTTGACTAGGATAATGGCTAAACTCACAGGGCTTATAGCCCCTGACTCATCCATGCTCCACATAATCACAGAGTTCACCAATAAACAGTTTTTGCAGCATATGAGTGAGTCACTCTCGACTCACTGCTTGCCAAAATATGCTTGATAAGAACTATGACAAGGACTGTAGCACACTGTGTGTTTAGTCTATGGATAGGCTAAATCTTTGCTTGAGAACCTCCCACCAGTTTGTAAACTCACTGAAAATATGTAAACCATTCAATTCTGTACAATTCTGCCACTCTTAGTTAAGAGCAGCAAACAATGCAAACATTGTTCCTATTCATCAGACAGTTATTAAACAGAACGTGAGGCGCACAGTTGATCCAGTAAAGATCCTAGTAGGTATTCACATCTGTGCTACAGATTCCTCCTGAATTATTACCAGTTAAAAGGCAGATGGTAAAACAGAATACCGCAGTGATCAAACCAAGCCGGCAATCTTTCCATTTTCTCATGTGAAGGGACACAATAACGCATGCTTACCTATAAAATGCACAGACTGTTTGGGACGTTAAGCACACATTTTACAAGCACTGTATCAAATCAACTGTTTCGGCAACACATTTTTGGAGCGAAACATAAAAGGCATAGCACAAACATAACCTGACCGGCCATAGCAATTAAAGGTGAAGATACAAGGAACCTTGTTATGTCCTCAATCATATTACATTGTCACAGTCATTGTCTTTCTCACTATAGTGTGGAAAGCTGCACATTGTTTCCATTTACTGAGCCAAATTCCACCAATAAACAAAATTACATAGAACTACAGCTAATAATATCTCCCAAATGTGTTCTGGACATAAAACGAGCATATTTAGTCCATTGATAAAATGCGCTGTGGAAAAAATAACAATGTGGTTATTTCTTAGGGTGCACTTCAAATTGGCTCCTGTCATTCTAGCAATCTATTTGTGATTAATCACATGGAGCTTGTGTTTAAGTGATCAGTGGTGTACTTACCACAAGAACACTACGCTTACAAGCTACCAAGCTCCATACACTGAAATAAAACCAGCACTCCAAAAACACAGTTTCAAGTGTGATCGGTTGGTATTTCATAAACATGTATATTTATTAACCAAAACAACAATGCTGGTGCTCAGGTGGCACAGCAGCATTTCACTACTGTGGTGACCCAGATTTCAGTACTGATAGTGCTTTCTTGCCAGTTCAGGAATTAAACATGCATAATTTCCAATGCCATGCTTGGTCAGGGGATCATCCACCAGTACCAAAAAACTGACGCAGGAATCCTAAGAGTATATGTCCACTTAAAGGTTAAACGCACCACACCCTATCTATTTGAATGCAAAGGTTTACTGGAGCCAAGTAATTCATAAAAAACAACAACAAGCTAAGGTTTATGTAAATTAGTTTTCACCGTGTTGCATTTAAGAAGTCAGATGGGAACTTCAAGGGACCAAAACTGAACCTCAAGCAGCAACATTAAAGCCATACAAATGCTCCTAGCAATAAGTACAAATACTGTAAGAAGTGTGTTTTGACTGTCTATAACAGGCAATAAAGCCATCAAAGAAAATGTACTACTTTTTCTTACTATGCACACACAGACACACAAACAGTCCTGGAAAGAATATACTTTGGGGACTTTCCAGTGACAAAACGATTGCTGTGAAACACACACACACACACACACACACACACACACACACACACACACACACACACACACACACACACACACACACACACAGAAAGCACAAACTACACTAGCTCAATAAGCAGCAATACTGAGTATTACTGATATTAATCTGTTTGGACATGTGTGCTTAAACTCCTGAACTGAGCCCTTACCCTAAAATTGACCTCAGTTGCCAAAAAAGGCTGTAAAGAAAAGAGTTTAAGAGTAAACAAAAACTTGGCTGTAGTAACAGAGTGTGAGTCCCCTGTTGTAAAACAGCTGGCCAAACAGGCTAATGTTAAACAGCTTACCGTGGCTGCCATCGAGCGCAAGTCAACAGATCAGTGTAAACATTAGTGACAGGGACATGGATAGACTCAGGTTCCATTCTTTTTGGCCAGGTGATGACCTTCATTCTTTAATTTTTTTGTATTCTTCATCTCTGTCCCAGTTTGATATTTTTAGTGTTCTTATCAACTAAATGATGCCAATTAAAAAAAATGCCAGTTTTGTTTGTTTGAAAGTTTAAATATTCCATAAACCATGACAATCCAGTGTGAAGATCAAATACAAAGAGGATCCCACAAGAACTGCTGGACAATGATTTTGTCCATGTCCCATCGTTGTCAGTGAGTTCTGGCAGTCTTGGGTGACCATACAACCTACTAAACAGTCAATGTGTGACGTCCAGTATAACATGCTTCTGTTCATCCCCATCAATATGTCACTTGCTACTCAATAATGATTATTGAGTTTGAAACTCATTTGTGTAATCAATTAACTTTCTTTGACTTTTAATTTGCTTTTCTGATTATCTTGTTTAATGAAATAATATTGCATGCTTCTTTTAAAAATGACTTCAGATTCATTTTGGAATATCCCCTAATTTGTGTGAGCAGTGTATGTGCAATGATTTGAACAATAAACCCTGGGCCATAGTTGGCAATCCATAAACCTATATGCCCATAACACATCACGTCAAAGCAATGCAACATGGATAACTTGCATAACAGCAAACTGAATAAACACCATTCAAAACGTTACAGCATCTGCATTACATTATCATTGTTTTATACTATATAAGATTATACTCTATCATTCTATCTTCACATTCTATCTATCAGACCACATTACATACAATAATGTCATATATTAAACAGCACATGGTATTTTCTAAGGTTTGTTTTGTTCTCTTTATCTTTAATTTCTGGATAATAAGGTTCACTTAGGCTCAACATTTTTTTCACATTTTTATCTTTTATAAAATAACATCCACATGAAGCAAATGAAATGTTGATATCAACAGAAATACAAGATCATAAAGCAATAAAGTACTTTTCCAGAAGAAATTGAGCTGAATTCAAAAACTGACCTTTTTGAAGAAATGAACAGCACATTGTGGTACTACTGTAGAATATAAATCAAAATAAGGGTTGCATTTTAACCAAACATTTCCTTTGACAGCTATCTAATTATCTTATTATACAGTCACAATTCATCCAACTATGATGAATGCACTCTATTATAAATGTCAAACAAAATAGCAGGATATTGAGAATTACATCTTTGCATGTCTGATCATGTATGTGTGTGTAAAAGTGTGAGGGTATAAAAATACAGAATCAGAGCTAAAAATACATATGTTTGAAGGATTTAGACCGTCAAAGACAAACAAGTCTAACACAGTCTCTCTTCTCTCATAATTGTCTTTCACATCCTTCTGTGGCTTTTTCCCACATTTTAGCTGTAAAGAAACACAGCAGACCTTGTGCTCATCATCCCCACAGAACATCCCACCCATAAAGACCTCCTGGGATTAGGACATCACTGCTTATAACAGACCATGACCATGAGAAAAGCAACACATCACAGAGGAGAATTCTGCATCCCAGATCTGCTGAGTCATTCATCGTGTTTATTGGGATTTTTCGCCATTCTCTCACTCTAGTTGAATCACTGTCTGAGAAAAGGTACTCAACATGTGCTTTTACAAAGAAACTTCAAATGCTTTCCATTACTCTAAGAGGAAAATACTTGATTAGATGTGAGTCATAATGCTGACTAAGGTAGTGAGAAAGGAAAAAATACATCTGGACTATAAATTATTGACTGACAGATAATAAGGAAAACAAAGCAGTAAGCTAATTATTATGAACCTGTACTTTCTGATATACTAGGATTTAGAATCAATAAACACTTCTCTCAAATAAAAAAAGCTTAAATGGATGACTATATTGTGATGACTGGATTTGTTCCACATGTTGTGTGACATGTTGTGTTTTGTATAGACGAGGCCATTTTAAAATAAGATGGAGACCTACAATTATATTTAAGTACAATAAAACATGAAGAGTTGATGTCATTTAGATGTATCACTAACTACAGCCCAGTGCTAGAGGGAATTTCCTGATGGACATTTGACCAATACGCAGAAATGAACACCCTGGTCAGCTACAAGTATCAACTTGATGCTTACCATTGTTTTTGAAGAAAATGTACACCGTAACTGCTAATCTAATCTAAAGTGCTTTGGAAAACTGACTTTAATAAAGCTTCCACATGTCATAGAACAAGCTGTTAGGTGCTTTCTTACTCACTTATTCTTTCACGTTGCTTTATTTTTTCAAACCAAAGCAGCATTGCTTTCAAAGTCTTGAGACTAGTAATTGCCCGAGACTATTAAAACATTACATTGTTCTTTCAATTATGGTAAAATATCCTGGCCCATATGCCAAGATTTATTGCTTGGCTAATGTTGATGGTCAGATGTCCATCAGGAGAGCACTACCTCATTAACATTAACCAAGGTGACAGAAGCATTTAGCAGTTTAGAGGTTACCATGGCGTCCTTAATGAGATGATTATGCTTGTAAAATAATTTCCCATTAATTGTTATCTTACTTATATGTCAATTTAACTATATAACCTAGTGCGTATTAAACTGCATGAGTAAGTTATATTATATTATCAAAGTTAAAATCAAATAGTGAAAAAGCTAAAATAATCAAATAGTGAGAAAGCTAAATATGGCCCTCATGTCAGCTTTAACAATAACAGATGTCATCACAATTTTCCAAGAAAACAACAGGACAGTTACTAGTCCTTAGAGTGCTGTTCAGGTTTGCATTTATTAGTGCTGTCACATAAGAACAACAGAACAGCTCAATCCATGCCATGCAGAACTTTGAGAGGAAAATTATAGATGAGCTGGAAATGGACCTTAGCAAATACAGCTACATTAGTATTCCTTCATTTGCATAATGACATGTTTACTAAATAACTAAATGGTACAGTGTAATGGGTCTCCAGAACCGGGACACCCGGTTCGTGGTACAGTCTTGGTCATGTGTACTCCATTTGATTATATACATTAAATTTAAAGCAATTTACAATACTACTGACATTGACAGAAAATGTAGAGGTTTAGAGCCCAAGTAAATGCAAGATCTCGAAAATAAGAACAGAGGCAGTGGGAGCTTATATGGCAACATTTATTTCAGTTTTAAAGCACAGAAAATCTCATTCAAAAGGCAAGTCCCACTAATACTGAAAACACCCCTAAATGTAAATGATCTAGTTCTTTGACATGTTTGTAATTAATATGTCAAAGAACATCTCACTATAAATGATAACAGAAGTACAACTCTGTACAAGTGCCCCCCCCCACACACACAGCTAGGGGATGACATCCTCATGGGTGGTCTACCAACAAAGATCAAACTATGAGCAAGGCCTGCAGCAGTCTGCAATGTAGCAAGGAAGCCAATGCATCCTCTAAGCAACTTGCAACTGTAGGCCTGTTTATGAGTCCACCATCAGAACCAGTTCAGAACACTGAACAAAAATTGCATGTGTGCATGGCAGGCTTGGAAGGAGAAATCCACAGTATGCTAAAGGTCACAGGGACATGACAGAATGCTACTGGAATGTTTTGTAAAAATATGAGACAAAATGTTGATATTTGGTTTAAAGAAGACTTATGTCTGGAGAAAGGAAAAACAAAAATAATCTTTAAAACATGGTGTTGGTTGCATCATGGTTTTGGCCTGCTTTGCTAGATCTTAGTCAGGTGGCTTACCATCATTGATGTAACACTTCATTTTGAATTATATCAATAAGTTCTAAAAAACAGAATATATGTATATGGACTGAATGTCAGGCAGCAAGGCAATGACTCCAAGCACATGAGAGCATTTTACAAAAGAATTCGTTCAGTTAACGTTCTGGAATGGCCAAGTCAAGGTCCCTTATTCAATTGAAATGTTGTATCTGGACCTGAAATGGTCAGTTCATGTCAGTAAACTGATCAAAATCCTGTAGTTAAAGCTATTCTGTATAGAGGCATGGGCTAAAATCCCTCCAAGTCTAATCAACAATTACTGGGAAAGCAACAATCAATAAAAAAATGCAGTGTTCCTTAAATTGACTTTGTCTTTTGTGTCATTGCAGACAGCATTAACTACAGAAATATCATGTTTCGTCTGCTTCCTGCATTTCAGGCCTGCAACACATTCCAATAAAATTTGGGACTCGATCAATTTAGAGCTAGTAATGGGTTAAAAAAACTATTAACTAATAATAAAAAACTGAGATGTTAACAGGTGATTGTAGTCAGTATTTGTTCACAAACGTAGCATCTACGAAAGTCTTTGATGAGCAAACATGGCCAAAGGCTCTCCAGTTTATCAACAAATGCAAGGTTGAAAGAAAATGTTTGAAATATTTGAAAACAAAGTATTTTAAAAAGAGATATGGAAGGGATTTGCATTTGCATTTATTCAACGATTGTAGGAATTTCAGCGCATAAGGGCCAAAAGCACAAGATTATTCTACAAGATTGATATCCAATCCCTCGGATTACTTTGAATCATGAACAACAATTCAATTCAACAATAACAGATAAAATAACAAGTAACAAGGATTACTTTGGCAAAACACAGTTTGGACCAGACATAATTACATTTACAAATGACACTTAACTCATTACTGTGCAAAAAAGAAGCCCCATGTTAACCATGTCCAGAAGGTATCTAGGATGGACCATCATCCAACACAGTGGAAATGTGTATTGTGGTCAGATGTATCAGTATTACAGGTCTGTTTTGGAAAAAATGGACACTGTGTGCTCCAGTCCTAAGACAAAAAGGACAATAGACTATTATCAGCAACAAATCCAAAAGCCCTGTCATGATATGGGGCTATGTCAGTGCCCTTGGCAAGATCATTTACACTCCTATGATAGCAGCATTAATTAAGAAAGGTACACAAAGACTTTAGAGCAACATAAGCCGGTTTCAAAATTTTATCTTTGCCAAGGATGTTCATGCATTTTCAACAAGACAATGCAAGACCTCATGCTGCACAGATTACTGCATTAAGGCATAGCTGTGGCAGTAAATAAAACTGCCAGAGTGGAGCGGCTTGGGTCCTTTCTGTGTGGAGTTTGCATGTCCTCCCTGTGTCTCCGGGTACTCCAGTTTCCTCCCACAGTCCAAAGACAAGCGTGTTAGGTTAATTGGTGTCTTCAAATTGTCATTGACTTGCATATGCAAAACACCCCGGACGTGTAACTGGAAACAGCTTCCCGGATAAATGGGGAGGGGTGGAGAAAGCAATTGCAAACTACTCCACTATCCTGCCGAAATACTTAATGGATCACATCGATGAAGGACAGAAATGTGTGGAGATCGAAGATCCATCAAGTGACCAAGATTTGGCTGCAACTGTACGGTTAATCCCATTCCATCCATATTTGCCATTGGTTTATGCAACTCTGTATAATTATCTCTGATAATTTGCAAAATGACGTTTTTTAAAGATGTTAGATGCATGCTCTAAATAATATATAAATAATACAAATATAAATAAGTCCTGAATTTTCAGTCTTGATTTTAATGAAGCAATCCTTATTTCTGTGCAATAACTAATTATAGACACCTAATTATAACACAACAATATGATCATCAATGACATCACCACTATTAAAACCTTTAACTCACAATTGCTTGAACTGTAAGACTGTATTTATTGTAAGTCGCTCTGGATAAGGGAATCTGCTAAATAACTTGTAATATCCTTCCCCAGAAAGTGTTGTAACTATTTTACTTTTCAGAGCTTGTGCAGGCAATAGTCCAACCCATATCGAAAACAGAATGCCATTCATTACTGTAAGTGATTTTCATTTATATAAACAAAGGCATTTAGTGGGAAGTCTCAGAGTGACAAATTGGTCTAACTAAGTGGACTAATGAAAGCCATTTATCTACTTGGCAAACAGAAACCATTGGTCAAATCCAATTGGGTTCAATATAATTAAGCTGTAACCAAATGTGTCATAAGTTTGTCAATATGTGACACAGGACATGAATCAAACTTTGGAATAGTGGAAAATACACATAGGATTTTCACAACCACAACATGAACAATTACAATTACAGTACTAAAATAAATGCTTTGATCTTTCTGTACATTTTTATAATTATTACAACCTTGTGGAATATGCAAAACAGTGCTCCATCCACGCTTGCTGATATAATCTGCAAAGCACTGTGCATAAGCCACAATGAATAATACAAATATCCAGACAAGATCTGTGTATTTTTTAAAGAGATGTTGATAAGATGGAAAGTGTGTCATAATCTCTTTGGTGTGAATGATAATGGACTTAATGGCATTTGTAGCAGGAAGCAAATAATCAGTCAGGGCCATTAACTGAAGTAAATCTTAATCATATAATATGTGTCCCACCTTTATATTGAGCTAACTCAATATAAAAATTTCAATCTGGCTTCCATTCTCACCATAGTTTAAATGATTTTCTTTTGGCACTTGATTCTGGCTGTGCTTTTGTTCTTTTACTCCTGAAGCTTACTGCTGTCTTTGACACAGTCAATCACAGTCTTCTCCTAACTCGACTCTCTGAGATTGGTCTCCCAGGGACTGTACTTTATTGGTTTCATTCTTACCTGACTGATAGATATCAGTTCATTTCATTAGAAAATTGAATATCAGAAACTATTTTTTTAATAGTGTCTATTAAGCATGGTGTACCACAAGGTTCCGTACTTGGTTCTCTCCTTTTTATTATCTATATTCTCCCTATCAGCAATACCTTTTAAAAAGTTCAAACTAAATTTCCATTGCTACTCCGATGGCACTCAGGTATATCTTAGTTTTAAACCGTCAGTTCCATTTCCTCCCAGTGACATCACCAGTTGCCTCACTGAACTTAACGAGTGGCTTAAGGCGCATTTTCTTCTGCTGAGTGCTCAAAAAACTGAGTTTATCATTACTGGTTCTAAGGCTACTGTCGACTCTCTTTCTAAATCTGTTATTTCTATAAATTTAACCTTCAGTCAATGTTCACAATTTTGGTGTTTTTTTTAAACCTTACTGTGCTTTGAACCACATATTAAATATCTGACCAGAACTGCATTTTACCAAATATTACGTTTCAGCCCCTCATTGTACTGTACTGCTGCCGAGATACTGGTCCATACGTTTGTTATATCTCGGCTGGACTACTGTAATTCCCTCGTCCATGGACTTCTATCCAAGTGACTATGCTCCTTACAAAAAGTACAAAATTCTGCTGTGTGAATCCTAACTAACACAAAAAAGTCTGAGCATCACCCCAGTTCTGGCGAGACTTCATTGGCTGCCTGTTACCATTCGTATGAAATATCCAGTTTTATTCCTTACCTTTAAGGCACTCCTGACCATCTATATGACCTCCTAAAATTGTATGGTCACACCCGTAGCTTGAGATCATGCAATGCCAGACTCCTGGTGGTTCAGGCTGATCACTATGGAGGGGTTGCTCGTTCAGTTTTGACGCCCCTTTGATCTGGAAGTCTATTCCTTTCTCTCTTTCCTCAACTACTTCTCTCTCTGAATTCAAAGCTACTAAAGTAAAGTACTAAAGACTCATCTGTACTCGCTTTACTTTTCCTCTTCTTCCACCTCTGGTAGTGTGTAATATTATTCTTGTATATGTAAACTATGTCCTGTAAAGCAACCTTGGGTCCTGTAAAAGGCGCTATAGAAGTGTAACCTATTATTATAATATCTTTACAGTCTATAAAAACAAATAGGCTATTTTAACCCAAAATTTGTAACCAAGACCCGGTTAAACACATTTCTCAAGGTGTTGTCCTATGAACACCCTAGAAGAAACTTAAAGGGGCAAGATAAGCTTTCTGATGTGTTTTTCCCCCACAGAATAATCTTCAGTCCAAAACCTGCAGCCAATTACATAAACTATTCACTTTAGTGAATTGCATAAATCAATGTCATTTGAATTTGTGCCACTAGATCCACCCTTTGACCTTAGGTGTAAGGTATAACAAACTCTTAATGTACTTTTCCTCCTTTACAAGCTTTTGGGGCTCTGTCACAGGGCCACTAACTGTACAAGTCCTTCAGCTTTTGAGTGAATACTCAGGCAGTCTCCTTCCTTCCACTGTACCTCACCGTAGTGCAGAGAAGATCAATACAGAGATCATTGGTGGTTATTTTAGCTGTCTTTCAAAAGGACTGACTGTAAATCACCAAGTACAAGCCCCACCACTTATACATAGGTTAGCCAGGAGCTGTGGACATCTGCTTGAAACCTCTCATGTAGGTCTCGGCATCATCCTGAAGTGTCATCTGCACTAGCAAGTTACACACAGTCTATGAACCAGTGATCTTTATGAAAAAAATAATTCCTGTTGGCTTTACTGTTGCCTGAGGAAGGTCTGATGTTTATCCTGCAGGTTGACCAGCAATGTGACCTGGTAGAACAAGCTTTGTTTCAAAGTGGTTGTACCTTCTTCAGCCAACCTAAATTTTGGCACCAGTTCAGCAAAGAAGACAGCAGTGTTTTCTGACTCATAGAAAGGTTTGACAACTTTTGAAAAAGCTCCCTATAACAAAAAACTTTTAAAAGAAACACAGAAGGCTAATCCACACTCTCACTTGCAACATTCAGTATCCAAATGGACGTGCACAAAATGTCCATTAATATTTCACTGCTCTCTACATTTTATAGACCAGGAATGTAGGGCTTGCATGACATTATTTGTTGATCACACTACAGCTACTTCCTACTTATTTAAACACTATGACGCTGCTCTGTTTCTCTTCTGTTCAAATGAACGTTTGTGAGAGAAGTTGGTATCATTTTCAGTGCCAGGAAAGACATCTGGTACCAAACACTTCCTAGAATTACACACCAACGCAAAAAATAAAACATGCCCGCAAAGACCCTGATGAAAACAGAAACATTTTTTTTGTGAATGGAGCATAGTAAGAGAATGCATGCAGCAACAGCTAAACACAGCTGACTCACCTCTTACTCACTGCTTTACATTCCAGGTCCAGGGCCAGTCATAAAAACAAACACAAAACCTACACCTAGACCTACTAGTCTATTATATTTATCAAGAATAACATGTAATTTAGGCAGCAATATTAAATTCATCACATTTCCGGGTAGTATCAGCATACCATCCTTTTTTTCAAATTTTGACTAATTTTAAGTTTCACATATCTGCAAAAAAAAATTTCTGACAGTTACTTTAAAACCATTCGATGTGTGAGAACAATAATGAGTCTAACTGTCTGAGATGTCTATATTCCACCAACCCCACCCCAGCCCCAGGAACACATGTGGGGTGTCTAGACTAGACTGTGATGTGGGGTTGAAAATGGAAGGGTGCGTGTGTTTGTGTAGAACACAGTTTAGTCTGAGACATTGTGGGTTTCTACTGTATGCCGAATCATTACAAGGCAGTCTAACAGTACTGAAGGCTGCTCATCACTCCATCATGACAATTCAGCAGCTGCACTGGTGAGTATAAACATTAGCAAAATACACACAAATCTACAGTCACAGTCACATAGCTGTCTGCAACAGCCTTACCATTACCCCACACATTCACAAACGCACACACACACACACACAGACACACACACACAGACACACACATACACACATATACATACATGGAGATAAAGCTATACCCCTATCATAAGCTATATTAATGGCCTGTCTGATCACGTACTTACCCAGTTGCTGTTTCATACAAAATCAAAAATAAACTCTATACTGAATGCAAATTGCTATTACAGTGCTATGTAGCTGCTAAAGTACACAATCAAATTGTATACACTGGACATGTAATGTATACCTAACAAGAATGTCCTGGGTTCAGTCTCTGAGAGGGAGTGGCTTGGGTCCTTTCTGTGTGGAGTCTGCATGTCCTTCCCTTGTTTGCATGGGTTTACTCTGGGTACTCTGGTTTCCTCCCACAGTCCAAAGACATGCATGTTAGGTTAATTGGTGTCTCTAAATTGGCATTGACTACTGTGTGTGTGTGTGTGTGTATATATGTAACTGGTGTTGAGATGAACTTGTGTATAGATATAACCTTGTGTGTGTCGCTGAGATGGCCACTAATGCCGATAGCGATGTTAAAGAAGCCAAATACACAAACAAACAAAACAAATAGTTAATCTTTTTAAAAGTACTGCCATTCTACTCTAACAATAATGGTTTAAAAATGGTACAGGAATGTTAGAATGTTACTAAATTGTATTATATCATAAAATCAAACATTTGAACTCACTGAATATTAATTAAATCAATTATTTGGAAGGTGTACATGGAACACTTGAGAAACTCTGACTGATCTAAAGCAAGTCTTTGGGATGTGGAGAAAAAAAGAGTGCTCAGCTCACCTAAATGTCGAGTTTTAATCCAGTCCAGACCAGCGATAGAAGTGGAGATCACTGGAATGGTAAGATGGCATCGCTAACCACTGAACCACTAGTCATCGGCCAGAACTATAACAAAGTAGCAAGTAATATTTGGTTTCCATCATTGATATCCATCAGGTACACTCTGGATATTTTGGTAGAACAAATTTCTTGTATCTGATAGCACAAATTATTACAAGTTTAAGGCATAATGTAAAAACAGTTTTGATTAGACAATTCACCTGTCCTACAAATATGTGTTGACAGCACCAGAGTGATACATTCGCAATGACTGCATTGACTCAGGTTTGAGTGTAGCGGAGCTAACTGCCATCAGACAAACACATGACTGAGCATATCTGAGGAAGCACCCCCAAAGTTAGGGTTTGTTGCCACAATTCTCCACTTTTTGTCTCACCTGACTACAGAAACTGATTTTAGTCTAATTATAGGTAGCTTAATGCAAACTCTATAGCTTAATGCAGATTCCATACATAAGAGGATATAGGGGTATACAGGATATGACATAAATATGCCAGAAAATATCATTACAGATTTCACAAATAATGTAGTTGCAGCTGTTATTTTCACAACACTATAAATTATTATATTCACCTCAGAAATGTGGTGTCAACAAAAATCTCTAGAGTTTATACCCACCCTCACACAGCTCAGCAATAAGTTTTCCCCCAGTCTGCACAGAGTATATGCCTACCCCTCATGAATAACATGTTATAGCTGTAGATAAAAAAAGTTGATATTCTGTGGCCTCACAGTTCATCTAGATATACCTGAGAATTCATGTATAAAAAAGAATGTGTTTTTGTTTTTAGAACTGTGTGTGTCAGGGGGGTTATGTTTATGACAAAATGCCCTCACAAGGATATAAATATCAAAATTTTTTACTTTGTGGGGTCATTTGTACAGGACAATACTAAAAAAACTTCACACTAACTGAAACATTCAGTAAGCCAGCATTAGCACATATAAATACATACATGTATATACAGTGGTGTGAAAAAGTGTTTTTTGCATGTTTGTCACACTTAAGTGTTTCGAACATCAAACCAATTTAAATAGTAGTCAAAGA
>JAUZSU010145958.1:0-15037 GCA_034780255.1 Parotocinclus maculicauda | reverse complement strand
TTATACTTTCGGTTTTGTTTTGTTAGGAGTCTCTAAGCTCCGCTCTTATTCCCCCTTTTGGTTATTTCTCATTATTTTCCCATTCTTATTATACGACGTTGGATATAATTATCCTGCATATTGGGTCCTAAAATAAACACCACCACAACTCGTAACACATTCTGGGCAAAATTATGTGGGTTCAGTGTGGGATGACCCACAGTAGGCCTGCATCAGTTTACCTGTGGGCTAGCAAAGTGGTAAATTGGCCATTGATATAAAATAATGATAAACCATGGGCAAAATGATTTGAGTCCAGGGTGGGGTGAGCTACAGAGGGCATATGTGTCAATTTATTTAGTCCAACAGCGTACAGACCCAATAAAGTTATATGTTTTGGAGTAAATAAAAGTTTTGGAGTGTATATTTTTGGGATTTACTGAATGATAAACATGTATTGTAACATAAAGCCAGTGACTATTTATCTGTAGCTTAATATGTGTCGCTGTTTCATTATTCAAGTTCGGTTTAGAGTTACGCAGCCGGTTGCCATGACTGAGTCCCACAACAAGACCAGGGGGAAATGGCAGGTAGTACGAAATGATACTTAAAGCAACTCTTAATTTTTTCGTCTGCTTCCTATAGTCTATATCTCATTATAACTGATGAGTTCTCAATAGGAATCGTCTACTGAAAGACAGGAAGGACTGGGATGTTGAGAACATGGCTTACTGGTTACACGCTTAAAACCTGTACACTCTGATCGCGAGGATGTTCAAGAAAATCAATGCTGTTTTTAAGCCGAACCGCAGTTCTGGGGCGCGAGAGGACTACCACAGCGCGTGCACGGTCAGGTTAGTGCGCAGCGCCTCCATGCTTACGGTGAGTGAGAAGAGTCGCGCGCATTGGGAATCGACGCTGAAGCGGAGCGTGAGCGCGGTCAGCGTGCAGTCCGGCACGGCGCTCTGCTACTTCCACAGCCGAGAAGAGCGCGTGTGGCTTTATTCTCAAAACCAGGAGTGCCTACAGTATCTGCAGGAATTGGTCGAGCTCAGGCGACGATACACTAAAAGCGTAAGCGACCTGAAACACGTCGAACGGAAAGAGGAAGCCTTGAGCAAAAAGAAGCGAGCACCACAGCCTCCACATCGACGTGACGCGCAGGTAAGAGTGTGCAGACCGTTACTCATGGAGCAGTAGTAAAAACACGTAACCACGTTTACAAAGATACACAGTTCAGAAGATAGCACTGTTTGTCTGAGCCCACCTATTTTTATTGTGAGCAGAAGTATTGGAACATGTGACTAAGAGATGGGTTTTGTTAGCCAAGTGTGTTCTGTTACGTTGATCATTCAAACAATTAATAGCACCAAATGCCTGTGCTTAGTTTCAGATTTGGGTTTCACCTGTGCAAGCTATGCATTTATAGTTAGAGGAGTAACCAACATGAAAACCAGAGAGCTGTCTATGGGTGAAAAACTTGGGAAGCTGCAAAAATGTGAAGCTGAGAGCAGATGAAAAAGTCGGCCGACTGTTGTAAATCTGTTTCTCTACATGCATTGTTTGTACCCTTTACACTGCTCCTTAATGATTAGGACCAGCACAGATCAAGTACTATTTGGGCAGTGGATCTGACACTGTGTTAGTATGTGTTGTGCTGGTATGAGTGGATCAGACACAGCAGTACTGCTGGAGATCTTAAACACCCCAGTTTCACTGCTTGATTGAAATGATTTTACATACCAAAATGTCCAGCCAACAGCATCCCGCATGCTGCATCCTGAGCACTGATGAAGGATAAGAGGACAACTAACACAAACTGTGCAACAACAGATAAGCCGCTGTCTCTGACTTTACATCTACAAGGTGATTGTAGATGTGTCTAATAAAGGTGCACAGTGAGTGGACACTGTTTAAGACTAGCAAATGCTTGGGCTGTGTGAAATTTGAATGCATTGTGCAGATAACCCATTACCATATGAATTGCTATTTGTTTATTATTGTTTATTATTATTATTGCTATTGTTAACTACATAGTAGATTCGAAACAATGTGCTGTTCAAACCAGCAACACAACAAATGCATACATGAACATTCACAAAACAACATTGTTATTGTGACCAGTGACCTATTTAAAATCCAACAGCTTTGCTTCTGGAGAAATACTGTAAATGTGGACAAAAACAAGACAAATTCATTTGTTGAATTTGGTGTTAGTTTTTGTTGATAATCAGTGATTCTCAGCTCACATTTGGAAACCCAGTTTTTTTCTATTCTCAACACACCTCTGGGACAGGTATGGCTCTGTTGTGAAGGCTCTGGACTACTATTAGGAAGGTTCAACTCTTCCAAGCTGCCTGTACTGGGCCCTTTAACTGCTCAGTTTAATTGTAAATCGTTATATGCTTTACAATGCAATGACTTGATACTCACCTGCTGGATATGGCAGTTCAAATCCCTCTGCAAGAGGGTTGTTACCCCCAATATAATCAATGTAATCATAACTATATAATTCTAAATAATATATAGTAATATGTATAACTTGTGCTAATTCTAGATGCAAAAAAAAAAAATTCAAATTGCATTCCCCCTTTCATATGCCTGACAGTGTTTTGGTCCACTGTCTACCATCACCCAAACCCCCAAATTTTTGAGGAAACCAGAGTACCTGGAGGAAACCCATGTAGGTATGGGTATTTAACACATCCACACTGGCAAGGGCCGGACCAGGACTCAAACCTGGGTTTCTGGAACTGTGATGTGATAACACTAACAGCTTCCTCATCATGATGTAAAAATACTGTACATGTAAATAAGGAGCATGAAAATAAACAGAGATTTTTATGCTTGCAATTATTAAAATTATTACAATTTCCTGCTGATAATTATGTAAATCCAATGCTGAAATTGTATTGTTCTTCTAACTGTTTCAAAGCATGTGAGCACACAACCATCTGCCCCGAAAATACCCAGTGAAGAGGACACACTGCAGTTTTTTGATGAAGTGATTGCCAGCTGTGACTCAGAGCACACCAGAAAAGCAATTGTGGATGATGGACATGAAGACGTGGACTTTGTTGGTATGAACAAATGGAGATTGTCTTGTATATCATGTACACTATATAATGAGCATCTTTTTTTTTTATAAATACAATTTTTAAGGGATATAACTTTAATATCAGTTAGAGGGCAACTTTCTTTGGGTGCTTAAGATAGAAATGTTCAGTAGTGAGGCCACCATTTAAACCACAGGTGGACCCGAACAGTGCTAACAAAATACCTTTCACAAACATCATAGTGCTCTGGACCCTTTACCCGTCTGTATTTCTCATGGCATAATTTTGCCTACTTGCTTAGTACCATATTGTATGGTGATGCCCTGTCAATGCTGCAGATGCTGTGGAGTTTTCATGTTCTCCCTGTGTCTGGAAAGGGCTTCCTCCCATATTACAAATATATGCTTTTGGTCAGCTGGGCTCTCAAACTATCCTAGTGTGTGCATATGTGTGTGCCCTGGATCTGAGTTGCACCCTGTCTGAATTGGTTCCCAGCTTACATCCTGCACTGTGATTCTTTCCGCGACCCTGAATTAGTTTAGAATTAGAAGTGGGTATGATAACGAATGAATGCATAGTACAAAGAGATATAGAGACGGACATGTTATAACATTAGTTAGAAGTTACAAGATCCAGTTCTGTGTAACACACCATGCTAGATTCAATTAAATTCAGCACATTTTCTAGTGTATGTAAAGTTGCCGTATTTACTTTGTGGAACGCCGTTTGATAACGTATTTCTGAGCGTAATTCATCATGATCTCTCCCTGCACCATTTCTCCAGTGGCTACCAGTACATGTCAGCACGATCTTCACTCTAACTGGGTGCTGCGAGATTCTCGACGGACTTCTGTTGATGAGACCCAGCTAAAACAAGCATGCTTGGGGAGAGATGAAAATGCTTGGAGGAAGGCAGCTGGTGGAACCACAGGTAGCATGAAACGATTGCAGCGAAATCCCATACACCTGCCTAAAGTGGTCGAGAGTGCCTTGCAGACTCTGCGTTTCAAACCCAGTCTTAAGAAGAAAGATTAGAATAATGGAATTTTCCAGAAACATCTGTTTCAGAATCACTGTGACTTCTGTTGAGAACTGCAACTGATTCTTATGTGTTTATCATAAGCCACAGGTTTCAACCGCTTCAGTTCCTAAGCCTAAGAGCTGCACATCTGAAACTCTTCACAATTCTGCTGAATAATGCAGATATGAAAGCTCTGTAATGGCCTGAATGATATGTGGAGGTGTCGCTGGCCATATAGACACCATCCAGGCACTTAAAGGTTTATAACAATTGTGCTGGCTGTGATTAATATAAGACTAAAATTATTGATATTCCATCTAATTCATGGTCGATGCACATTGTCTGTACTGTATTGTTCTGTATTTTTGCAAATGGTTTTGAAATTGCACTGGTCCAGATTCATCAGTTGCCCAAAGCAGAAATTACTTGCCTATGAGAAAGATTTAACAAAGGGATCAAAGGGCCAGTGGAAGGATGCTGTATTGAGGAGTTTCACATCAATAGCAGGTCTGTTAGGAGGTATGTTAAGCAGCGAATTAAGCAAATGCACAATCTAGTTCGTATCAGAAAGTTTTTATTTTACTGATACAGTTAATTCCGGTTAATTGCACCACCGGTTAATGGGACCAGCCACTTATTCGGACCAAATCCTAAAGTACCGAAACAAATCCTATAATATACGTCTATGTTATTCGCTTATTTGGACCAAAATTCCGCTTAATCGGACCAAAGAACGTGTACAGTACACCCCAGTTCTCCCCAGCCCTCTACTGCCACCTACAGGTCTTTGCCTAACATGTCCAGTTACTACAAAAAAAGAAGCCACAAGTCGCCACTTAGCCACTGCAAAAGCAGATTTGCGATTTATGGGAGGATTTTTGGGATCCCCGGGAGAATTTATGCTTTTATCAAAGGTCAGAAAATCCGAAAAAGTTGTGTTGACAAGAGCAAAACCAGCGGGAGGTAAACACACCCAACATTTTGTTCAAGTGCAGTCCGTCAAGAGAACGCGTCAGATCACACTGGATAACTTCCTCAAACGTTGACTGGAATTTAGTAAGAACTTGTTTTTTACAGTATTATGCTTCGCATGCTGAGTACCTATACATTGTGTTGTAAATCTCACAAGAAAGGTTTAATAAACATTTAATATGTTACATATCACGTCCCGTTTTGTAACATAGGGCATGTTCGTTTAATCGGACCAGCCGGTTATTAGGACTAAAACGATCGCGTCCTGATGTGTTCCGATTAACCTGAATCGACTGTATTAAAAATATTGAACACTGTGATCATACAGCTTCCAGCACAGCAAAGACAGAGCCAGGGGAGTGTTTAAAGTGGTACTTCATCTGCCTGTTTGGTCACCATGAATAATGAGTTTTGGTCACAAGCATTACACTCGCTCACCGGTTCACACTAACACTGACCAACGAAGGAATCCCAAGCAGACATTGGGTGATCACACCAAACTCCACACAGACAATAACTGGAGACAGATATGTATACCTGGAGCTGCACACAACAATGTTTCAATCAACTCATCTGGGAGACGTTTACACATTTGTGTTTTTATGGTGTCCCATTTATCAGTCTTTGTAATAAAAGCATTTTGCTGTACGACTGTATGAAATTAAATACATGTCTCATAGTTATACACATTTACATTCAGATACACTTTGTATTCCACAAATCCTTCCTTCACATTCTTTCAGCCAGTATAGTGCTTTGTGCCAAAATTCCAGTTATAAAAATGCCCTCATTGGTGTCCGTGGGACTGATTGAAGTTGGTTCCTGATGGTGGACTGTTTCCATTAAGAAACATGTTTGGCATCACCACAAAAGTCAATATGCCAACTATTATCAGAGCCACGGCGATTGCGATGATGGAGGCGACCACAGTGTAGTAGCACTGGTTGGATTGAAACATCCTTCCTAGTCGTCCTCTCATCCTGTTGGTAGGTCGTCCCACGTTTATCATCGTAGCCCCTCCCCCAAGACATTGCTCCATGACCCCCACTGGTAGAACAGCAGTCTTCTTTCGAAGGCAGTTTGGCAGAGTTTGGTTCTTGAGGACCAGTTTACCTTTGCTGCGTTGAAATTTCACAGCCTGCGCCTGCTGCATGGTAGAGGGCAGCTTCTGAAAAATGTCCTGGTTATTACCGAGCTGTGGCAGGTCTCGGCCATGCCGGATATCAGTCAGCTCACGGCACACGGGACACGTAAGTGTCTTAATATCCACAGAGGAGACGTTAATACGTGCCAGACACTCGAGGCAGAATGTGTGGCCACAGGAGAGAAGCTTAGGAGTTTTAAAGACATTATTGTAGGTGCAGAAGCACACAGGGCAATCCGTTTCATCCAAGTAGTCGTCAGGGTGTGGAGCTGTTTCTCTACCATCGCGTGTCCACCTTCGGCTACTATGCCTGGACTCAGCACTTCGGCCCCTTTCCCTCTTTTCTCCATATTCGTGCTGTCGCTTACTCCTTCTTCCACGGCGCTCAGAATCGCTACTGCGACTCCTCCGACGAGGCAGCTCACATTGTTCCGCTTTCTCTTTTGCCTCCTGGAGGTAATCCCCTTTCAGATCGTACTGAGGTTTAACGTTGGGTTTAAGATTCTCCTGACCTCCTTCACCACTCATTTGGTTGTCAGTCATGGCACAGAGCTTCAGAATTCAGGAGAGGTGCTTGGGAAAGTTAAAGCAGCCAATCTGTAACAGGAGATCAGGTGACACATTGTCAGAGATACATACAATATGAATACAGGACACTGGTAACATGAGTCTAGGGTGAATATCTAGTGTTTGAAAGCGTGGTTGGAACATTCCTGAATTCCATACACACAATCAGCAAGAAATGTTATTAGAATAGATATAATAACCATACAAAGAATGAGTCACATGTGACTGAATGTACCTAATAGCATGTTATACCTTCATAAAGTATGAATAACAGCTGTGATTTGATTAGCCATGAATTGGAAAAAAAAGACTTTTAGGCCAGATTTTGTGACTGCCTTCTCTGGCATCTTATTCGTTGTTTGAGGTAATCCTACAGATTTAAGAGAATTGAAATTAGAAGATTTTGCAGATGTAGCCCAAAATGTAGGACTGCTCCTAAATGTTCCTTGACACTATGACCTTTGGCACATGCAATCACTCCTTGTTGCCAATCAATAACATCTGCTTTTTGCGACATATTTTTTACACATGCACAAGATATTTACTGTACTGTACCACCTCTTCTCAACCCATGAATCCCATTGCACACCCTGCAGGTATTTATAGCCTGATCACCGCCGTGCAATAACTGTGGTGGCCAAGTGGTTAAGGTACTGGACTATGGACCAGAAGGTCCAGGATTCAAATCCCACCTCTGTCAAGCTACCACAGTCGGGTCCCTGTGCGAGGCCCCTAACCCACAAGTGCTTGGATTGTAAGACTGAATGAATTGTAAGTCACGCTGGATAAAAGCGTCTGCTAAATGACATAAATGTAAATCTGCAGGAGCCTGAGGTTACTTCCACCTTAAACACTCAAGTGATTAAGATTATTTTTTGTCTGGACAGTATATTTACAGACTACAAATAATGATTACGGCCAGGCATCGATCAGCAGAAACTACATTTTTGTAATATTTCAAATTCACAAAGCACAGCTTTCATGGCTAGAAAGCAATGGCGACGGAACATTGACAATAATTTTAGCAACACCAAAGTCATTACTATTTACCAGAATTATTCAGTCAGTAGAGGAACAAAACTCTTTATCCATTGAAATCATTACATAATAAAGAAATTATATATGTTATATTAAATCTACTTCCTTATACATATACATTAGTGTATTTAGAGTACAGTATTTTATTTAAAATCTATATGTACATACATTAATGAACTAGAAATCAATTAAACTAAAATGATTACATTAGTATTAGGTTAGTTGTCCCACCTTCACAGATTCTTCATCTTTTAAGATAAGTTCGGACCTTTTAATCTTGCGTTATATTTTTGGATCTTTTATCAAGTTTATTTTGAATCTTGACATTAGCCTGATAGTAATTATAGTAACGAGCTGCAGGTTTTTGCACCCATCAGAAAATATTACAATTTTTGTAAAAAGAAATGTGTCTCAACCTTGATAGTTATCAAATAAACTGCAAAATGTTAGATATATCCTTTATAATTGTTACTATTTTATAGTATGAGCCTGTATGGGAAATTATCGCTTTAAGCATTTTCTCTCTTAACCATCATTCTCTTAATTTATCCAACAGTTCTATTGGAAAACACCAACCATTTTGAGTCGTACCAAAATCCCAGACTTTTGCTGCAGTGTCCCCTTTTGAAGGTAAGAATATTTTCCAGCAATGGTGAGTTAAGGGCCTTGCTTAAGGACCCAACTGTGGCAGCTTGGTAGAGGTGGGATTTGAACCTAGGACCTTCAGGTCCAGAGTCCAGTGCCTTAACCGCTAGGCTACCACAGTCCCTTTAAAGTGATAAATAATCTTCGCAGTGAAATACTTGTGACTACAAGTCACCTGCATTATCTATTAAAATTTTTTTGTCTGAGATTTTTCTGGCTCAAACATGCCTCATTGATTTGCTGGGGTCCATTAAGTTTACAGTTATCTACTTATTATTACATCAACCTAAATAGAATCATCATTTAATGCAAAAATACAGGATCCTGTTTACTGCCTATATACTGGGTTTCAGTTCAGTACACTGAGCAAAATATTATGACCAGAAATGTGACTTTGAAATAATAACAAACATGCAATACAGGAAGGCAAGACATATCATTTCTTAATAAAATGTTGTTTTCTAATTACATTAACAAACATATAGCCCATAAACATATATCAAAAATTGTAAGAAATAAGCTGGAATAAGATTAAGGATTAGTTTATATAGATCAAATCCTAGACAAAAAGATAAAAATGTTATCATGTAGTTCTTTGTAGAGAATCCACAAAGATCATTAAGAATGTTTTATATTCTCAATTCCCTTTCCGTCAAGGACACGCAGGCACCACTGTAGCACATGTACAGAGCAAGTTCAGAAAAGCTGTAAACACCGCACACTATTACAACTTAATTCCTACTCCTGTTCCCTGAAGCGTTGTCTTGAACTGGCTTATAATACTTTAAAATAATTAAACAGTCCAATATGACCTTAAGAAATGAGTAGAAATTGAATAAAGCATGCTAAGTGTATATATAAATAGGGTTTTAAGTAAATAATGACCCATTCAACGGCTCAAGTAGCAAGAGCACAAGAGTATTAGGCTTTACACAAGCAATTTGAAAAGACATTAGCACTGTACTTACCCACAGATTCTTCGGTCATTGGGTACACCTCATGCTCGCCTGGCCTTAACTTCATATATTCTGGTGCATTATGCTCTGTGTATTCCACCAACCACAATCTGTGGACAGCACACTTTCTTCCTTGACATTAGTCTCTTTCCTTACCCGCCTCTCAGGTCAGACCTGTCAGACAGGTTTGGGTAGAATTTGAACTTTTACACAAACACAGCGCATAACTGCTTTATACAAGTCGCATAGCGTTTGCCTGTATTGTGTTTAGGTTGTCATTTATTATTTGTGTCTGCCATGCTTTCAAAGCATTGCCCTCAGTCATTTCTATTGTAAGACAGTGACAATGACGTAAGAATTAAGGAAAATGAAAGGTGATATAATCAAAACATATATACAAGCAAGTCTTAAAACTTGAAAATCATGTTATGATATTCACATCTGAAGATAACTTTTGGTTTGTTGGTTTTATGGTTTGAGATAGAGAAATCAATACACAGACAAAATACCCTAAGAAAGTATTAGATATGAGAAGACCGAAGGAAGCTATCAAACCCGTCCTTTTATAGAAAACAGTACGACAATGAGATGAGGATGACCGTGCTTACATCAGGATGTCCCTGTACATTTTGTTGAGAGACAAAAACATGAATGTGGCATGATAGTGCAGCAATCTATGACTCCTCACCAAGTCACACTTTCCCATAGAAACCCAACACTGCAATATCTTATATTTAATCTCAGCAGGAAGTTTAAAGCCACATAAAATAATTAACAGGTTGATAAGCACCCTTACCAGAATGTGACAATCTAAGTTAGCACAAGGCTTCTGGCAAACTAATGTAATTCATCTTTTCCAGGATCTATTTAACGCAAAGATCACTGGATTTCTCAATAGGCTATTGTGAAAACTTTCTCTTAGGCCTGCTTATTAAAATCTAAGACATTTATTTGAAATTTCCTATCTATATACAGTAGATGTCATTTGATCTTTCATTGTCAGAATCAACAAATGCTGGAACTATCAGGGTAATGATCAACAAAGCAGTGAAGTGTTAAAGCAAAGCTTACTTTGACTTCACGCCAAATATAATGAATTAATGTACTTGGCAGCACAGTGGCTCAGTGAGTAGCACTGCTGTCCCACAACAAGAAGGTCCCGGGTTCAAATCCCAGAGTGGAGCGGCCTGGGTCCTCCCTGTGCCTGCATAGGTTTATTCTGGTTTAATTTACAGATCAGATTTTCAGAGCGATTTACAACTTATAGAGTTTTACAATTCAAGCAATTATGGGTTAAGGGCCTTGCTTATGGACCCAACTGTGGCAGTTTTGGCAGAGGTGGGATTTAAACCCTGGACAATCAGAATCCAGTACCTTAACCACTAGGCTACCGCAGTTCCACAGTAAAATGAGGCTCTCCACTAAAAGGAGTAACAACAACAACAATACGGTTTCCTCTCACAGTCCGAAGACGTGTGTTAGGTTAATTGGTGTCTTTAAAGTGGCTCTTAGTTTGTGAAATTTTAAGTCAAATTCTCAACAATATGTTATATGTGGTCAAACAACAAATCTAAAAGTATGTTTACCTTTTAAAAAGACACACTGGCTCATTTTGTGATATCATAAATTACATCTAGTGGAATCAAATTATTATAGTAAGATCAGGACACAACCAGAATTTTTTTTAATGTAGCGTTATAATTACTTAAATTGTTGCTAAATCAATAAGAAAATAATGTTGCACTAAATTCATTGTGTCTTGCTGGGACAACTGCAAGCTGCAACCCCCATAGAAAATCATTAAAACCCTTCTGAAAGTCACTTACTGTTTTTTTACGGCCTGATATTAAACCCATAAAAACAGACTTTTAATTTGCACAAAGTAACCAGAACAAGGAAATTATTCTAACAGGGTTGGAAGAGAAAGCAACCCAGAGAGCAACCTGATTTAATACTATAAAGAACCACCGTTTGCTTCACTTACAGACATGAGTTGGTTTAGATACTATACTACACTGCTCATAAGAATTATGGGGATATTTCCTTATGGGATATTTGATTTTTAAGTATCCACTATTACAATAAATTACATGCAAAACATGGGTGTTAGTTTGGAGTTTGCCTCCCACATTTGCTGATTCAAAAGGCTTTGTTGTTCTAAAAGGGCTTTCCACAAGAATTTAAAACATGACCACTTCTGACATTAGACAATAAGCCATGACTAACCATGACATTCCAATGCCTTGTCAAGGTGTCTGATGGAGTTCTGTGCAAACCAGCCAAATGATCCATAAAAACTGGCAAACAATTTCTCTATGGATTTTGATTAAGGACAGCGGGGCAGAAAGTAGAGGAATACGGAAAAATATAAAGGTGTCGCGTGTCATATTGAGAGTCACTTGGGTATCAGTACAACACATTCTATTACGACTGTCTAGGGAGAATACAAAAATGTATGCTTTATATTATGAATGTGTTACAAGTGAATGTTGCTGAAATTACAGAGCTCAGAATTTGAAGCAGTGTCTACAAACTTTTCAAAGCAACTCAAGCAAGATTTCTTGCATTCTCTGGGAGTGCAAATACTTTCCAGGGAAGCCAGTCGGTTGTTTGTTATGTCAAATCTTAAGTACTGTAATGCTCATCTGGCTGATCTTTCCCTTCGTACAATCAGTCCATTGCAACACAATGCAGCAACGTTTGGTTTTCGATTGACCCAGGTTTTCTCATTCCATCCTATTGACTCCCTGTATCTTTCCTCATCAGATGGTCACCTACAAAGCCAAAAAGACTAAAAGATTTACACAAACCCAACCCTAAATCTCATACCCACTGACACGCGAATTTGGCTCTACTGGACCCACCACTGCAAATTAAAGGATGACAAGCAATAATGTTCCCTCCACTGACACCCAGGTGGTGCTCTTTGGATTTACCTATATCAAATCGTAACAGGATTTTAGTTGGACTGTTTCTTGGGTAATGGCTTGTAATGTCTAGTAGAAAGAAAGCAATTCTGAAAGTCGCTCTGGATGAGGGAGCAGCAATAAACTAACACTCAAGTGTTCTAAAGTATTATTAAGGATTAGGATTTTTGGTAAGGTGAACCACCTGACCATCTTCTGCTTTTTAGCAGAAGGCTGCAATTTCTGCCTCAATCATTTTCTATTTCCATTAAGGATGGCAGAAGGATGTGGGTTTTGAAAAATTTATATTAAACATTTAAATTCATAGATCCTGGTATTTTCGATGATCATGGTACAGGGAGCATGAAATGACTTTTTTTTTATATTTCTCAAACAAAAACAGGAAGGAGAAACATTTATGAATATTTTACTGTGCATACATTATTTAGTTTTGAAATCATGTTAATGCTCTGCCACAAAAACGACTGTCCGAGAGAGGAGAGACCTGCCAGAGGGAATTTTCCCCACTTCTGAAACAACAACCCTGCTGAGTCCTGTTATGGACTGATGTTCAGTCCAGGCACCAGCTGCCCCCTCAACCCTGATCAGGATAAGCAGAGTTAGAACAGGGAATAAACAAATATGTCCAAATATGTCATGTGATAAAAGAAAATAAACTGGACGTTTATTTCAAAAATATATTTACATTTCACATATATCAAAACAGGTTTTATAAACCAGACAGAGGTAAAGTTTAGAACACACCCCCTGTGTATTGTGTTTATAAATAGCACAATTCAGAGGATGCCAATCATTCTTCTGATGGAATGACAATGTTTTTTCAATCCATGACTCATGACTAAGGGAAATATTTTGGGTAACATATTACTGAACTGATTTTCCAACAACACCTTTCAAAGGGCAAGAGGCAGGTGAAGTTTGTTTAACAGACTACAGAAAAAGAGACTTGCTGGAATAACAACCCTGTCAACTCTTTCAGCTGTGCCATTAGGGAGCATCATCACCAACCCAATTACATTTGACAGAGAACCAATTTTATAAAAACTGTTACATGCCACTCTAAGAAGAGCAGAATTACAAACTGTTAGTTACAGCTTTGAGACCACAGCACTTTTGGACCAAGCAATTTTTGTTTTCCAGTTGGTTCTCTCAGTCTCTTGTGGGTCAGAGAATGGAGAACAGAACCCTCTTAGAGCTCAGCCCAACTCTTCCCGAGCTTTCCCCTGTTTACGAGGCATTTTTTTACTGCTGCCATCCTCCAGTTCTTTGCTCTTGTAGTAATGAGGCGCTACCTCCAAGAGCCAGCCGCTGTCTATCTCAATCACCTGAAACAGAGATGGTAAAAGTTATTCAAAACATATTGACTTAACATGCACAATGATCTTACATGATCTGATTTTTGAGATTTTTTATTCTGTTTTAGGCACCTCCCACAAGCTAGGTGCTTGATGATTGGACCATTTGTAGATCTAGAAGTAACAGCTTTTACTATTTTCTTAACCTTCGTCTTGGTGTTAAAATTTCACTGTCGAGGAGTGTATGTCTACCCCATTATGCCTTAACCTGACCTCCAGCAAGTGTATCATAGTTAATTAGTTAATCACAGCTGAAGAAATCACGTGTTCGAACCCGACCTTGGACTCCCCAGTGTCTATAAAGGGGAGACATGCATTAATATGCATTACGTTAATCAAGTAATTCATTACATTCATAAAAGTAAATTACATAATAACAACAACATTAGAGAGGCTCGGTGGCACAGTGGTGGTTTACTACACAAGACCAACACCACAAAAACCTAGATTAGAGTTCTGGTGACCAGTTCAATAAAAAGTCCACTGGCTGTGTCTACCCAGCCCTGCAAGAGTCTGGCATTCTCTTATACCCATGCCCTGTGTTCTACAGGGATAGGTGCAAAAGTCCCTGTTCCCCTGATAATTAAAAGTGAGGATAAATGCATATTATAAAATCCACTTTGTGTATTTTTAGTGTCTAACACAAGAAATAATAAATGACCTGACCTAATGTTTAACCAGTGATACTCCATGTACCTTTAGTTATATCCTAGTCAAACTGATCCTAAATTCTATAAACACTGACAACTGATATATTTAGGAAATCCTAACTAGAGATACACTAACAAATCCTGTTGGACAAACAGAGGAACAGACAGAAAACAAACTATCAAAAACAACATTAAAAAAAATCAAATTAATTCAAATTAACAATGGAAAATATGAAAATTAAAACATGAGAAGAGCAACATAATATGCAACCACTCCCTTATAACACAGTATGTGTTACAGCGTTGACTACAGGCAGTGAAATCCTGCACAACCTGTCCTGTTTCTTACTTTAAGAAAACAATGCAAACCAACAAGGAAGTTGAGAGAAGTACACAGTGTATATCTATTCATTAATTTTCACACACTGATCCAATTTAGGGCCATGGGTTGCCAGAGAGTAAATGGCAGCACAGGGGACATGGTGGGAACCAACCCTAATCAGGGTGTCAACCCATCACTGGGTACATGCATTCATGGGCAGTTTTAAAGACACCCGCTGACCGAATGTCCTTTTTAATGGAGGGAGGAAGACAGACTTCAAAACGAAACCCAAAAGTAAAAATAAAAATACAAAAATAAAAATACATAATTATTTTTATTTTACTTTGTACTTAAGAGTTTTATTTGTATTTACTATCTTATTGTTTCATGTGCACCTTTATGCCG
>JAUZSU010145947.1:0-15039 GCA_034780255.1 Parotocinclus maculicauda | reverse complement strand
CTCTGACTGGCCGTGTGACACATAACGGCTACGTAAAAAGCCGGTGAATAGACACCAGCCAGCTGTCCATTTGCTTCCTACTGAGCCCTGGCACAAACAAAACTAATTTGGCAGCAGCTCTTGTGAATCAAGCACAGCGTCCGTCGAGAGAGAACTTCATCTTTCCAGAGTCAAGTGCATTTGGCAGCCAATTACTAGCACAACACCACCTTGCAGTGGCTTTTCTGAGCCACTACTTTATCTGGAGGAAATGAACCCAGGTAGCATTGCAGGGTCCACAGGGCTCAATTAAATCCCAACCTTTGTTTTCCACCTATTGACTAATGACTTACAGGGTCTAGAGAGCTTGAGCTTTCCTGTTTACTTTAGGGGAGAATCTCACAGCCAGAGGGTTTCAAACCATTTACTCTTGCTGGGGAAATGAGGCTCTGCCACGGGCTGCACAGCCAGCTGAGAAGCTAGTGTACGATCTTTTTCAGGGAGAAACAAGCAACCCTCAGTTGATATTTAGTAGTATTCATGCTGTGGGATTACAACAGGCCCTATCAATAATTTGATTAACAGTAACATGTATTTGTATTGTTGTGATTTGTCCACTGTGCAATAATTGGTTATGTGCTTGGTGTGAGAACAAGTTTGAGAACATTCTAAAAATAGTTTGCTTTAACGTCTGTCCGATCAATGTAGATTGTAATAGGAAATACAAATCTGTCTTTGAACTCTGGACTTTGCAACCATAAATATCCAATCAATGCCACAGAACAACGAGCAGAAGGCCACCATTTTGTGTGCGTGACTTTGTGTATATACCTTTCCAGTCATGCTGGTTGGCTCACATTTGCACTAGACTAGAATAACTCAGTTGGTGTGTTTAGAAACTTTTTGTGCAAGTTACTCGCGTTTTTGTATGAATTTACTTTGTAAAGTGTTCATATGAATAAGTCCTATTGTAAGTAGTATCCCCCCCATTTGTTATACCTATATACCACCATTGACTATTAGCACCACCTATACCTCACATGAAATGGCCATGCCTCCAAACAATCTGACCAAGCCAGGAGACTAATGATCAAGGCAGCTATGAAGAAGCCAGTGTTACCTTTGAAGGACTTTAAGCCTGGGTTTGGTTGGGTTGTGCATGTGTCACAATCTAATCTTTACACAGAGCTGGTTTGTATGGCAGGGTGGCAAGAAAGAAACCTCTTCTAAAAAAAAAAAAAAAAATTAAGCCGAAAAAAAAAGCGAAACCTAAACACACTGTCTATATAAAACCTACTCTGAAGCACTGTGGTGGAAACATTGTTGGGTGGTGTTTACACTACAGTGTGTGGAAACTATTTTCAAAATATAGACGCGAGTAAGAGTTAACCTATGACAGTCACAACAGCCTTCAACAGCAGGTTTGCTGCTATTAAAAAAATATTTCTGATTATTGTTTAAGGGTCTAGACCATGAGTTTGGTTTACATGCCACAAACTGGCAGACTTACTAAAGGACCCTTTGCGGTATCACCGCATCCTCGTGTGCTTGGCCGTGTGGCCGTGTTTGGCGTCTGTTCCGCTTCATTCACAAACTTATGCTAATGAGCAGACATTGGCTAGTGAGCAGTGCAAGCCAAAATGGGATTTAGCGTGACATGGATTCCTGCCTTCTTCCAAACAAAAGGAGCCAGTGGTAGTTTGTCGGCTTTAGTTTGGCAATCTCAGTTGGTGCAATACACAACTCTGGCACAATTGTTTTCAATTTTCTAGAAATGAGGAGTCGATAGCAGTCTCTCAAAACCTCATCTTTTACCAGGTTAAATTCTGAAACATATTGGCAAGAAAAAACATTGTGGTATGTGCAAACGTTTGGGCAGTAAAGCTTGTAGAAATGTATTGTATTTATTGCCTTTTTCTCATTTCAAGCACAGCTATTTGTCATTTGACCAGGGGACAATTTCACCATACAGATGCTCCCTGATTTACTATGGAAATACATTCTGACAAATCATATATTTAATGTATCATAAACCAGTTTAATATATTCTGTATATAATCATATCCAGTAACAACTGATAGTCCAAAAAACTGTGGGTCAATGACTTTTCTCAAGAGCGCAGTAGTGGCCTCTTGCAAATGCCGGGCTTTGAACTCTGAAACTTTTAGTCCGTAGATTAGTACTTATTCGCTGCACCACCACAGTTCATTAGACAAGTTTGTTCTTTACATAATGTGAACATGGATTTAATTCTACATAACTACCCTAAAGATATGAATTGACTGCCCAAGCCACTGGAGAGTCCTATATATGTATGGCCTAAAATGCATCTAGTGTCCCATTTAAAGTTATGCCTGAAGGAACCATTTTCTGGTCCCTACTAGGGAAAAGTTCTTTCATAAAGTGCTATTTCCTTTTTCATTTCATTTCACCAGTTCACCCCGTCTTACATAAAGGCTAGTATGGAGAGATGGAAAATCTCAATTTGCAAGGTATGCACCTAAGATAAACTTGTTCTCTTTAAATTTATGGTCCCACTGGATTTAGTTAGAGTGCTGCAGGGAGAGTTTCTTTAATACAATTCAGCTTGGGAATTGCACATTCTGGCTAAGCTTTAAAAAAAAAAGCTCATCACCTTGTTGACTCACAGGTACCTGTAATCACTTTCCCATGAGTTTCTGCACTCTGTCTTGCATCTAAGTAGTGAGGTGAATACAGAAACAGCAGTGTGTTTAACAGCTGAACTCATTTACAGCACCCCTGTCTGTATCTTAACTGGGAAAACTGAACACACACCGGAGATGGTTCAGTGAAGAATATTTGTATAACAAGTGCCTTATTTCCATTATTTCTTATGAATAAATCCCTACCTGGTTCCTGTCTATTTAAACCTGGTCTACATTTAATATGGTCAGCATAAGAAAAATTTCTGATTTGTCCTCCTGTCTTCAGTAGTCCTCACATAACCACTGAATGATCAAGCATGTTTTACTGGACGTCTCACAGCCGTTTCTGCTGCTGCTAATTTTTTTTACATTTAAATTAAACAACCATTATCTCATAATTCACCACACTGAATTCAGCTTTACTGGGGCCGTATGGTGACGCAATCAGTTTGTGCGATCACCTCAACTCCAAAGATCTCCAGTCTCTTGGGTTTACTCCATGTTCTCTGGTTTCCCCCTACGTTCCAAATATATGCATAAGATTAATTGGTTCTCCAAAGTTGCCTGGAATTAATGTCTGAGTAGTATCGATGTGACCTATGGACCTACGATTCAATATTATATTAACACTTGGAAATAAATAGTGATGTAAAAAACGGGTTTGTGGACCTCTTAAAGCACAATCCCAAGTCCGAGTCATTGAAAATAAAGTCAAAATTGAGGCACAAAATGAGTCCACTTTGTATGATTTGGCCCAATCTCCATGGATAAACGGCCCACAAAGAGGAATATGATTTAAGTTCTGTACGTTTACCACTGTTGGGAACAAAGAACTGAGGAGTTCATAACATTTAAAAGCAGAGCACATCTGGATTCATACATCTGCATTGTAGGGGAGGGCTCTTGTTTTAAATGTGTCTGAAAGAGGCCCGGGCAGCGAAGGTGACTGTTGGTAGACAATCACCCAGTCAAGAGCCCCCTTATTCCTGCCCTGAGCATTGGAGAGGAAAGATGGAGTGAAAGATTGAGAGAGGGAGTCCGAGGGGGGGCAGCTATGGATAATAGTTTAGTTTCGTGAGTGCAAGCACTTTTTAGTTTTCACGACAGATTCTACTCACTGGCTTATTAGACACAGCACTGTCCACCCATCGATCAGGGCTAAATTACATGTCATTCCAGAGTGAGATGAGGCGTGCCCACGACCCAAGATTTTCCCGCATGCCTCACCGATTGGAGTGCCGGGCCACAATGGAAATCCGCCGCACCAGACGGTGCTTGTGGCTGATTGCGAGTGAAGGAGGTTATAAATATCCTGGTCTCACGTTTTCCTCTGAGGCACATATGAGTCACGGGACACACACAGACACTTTAGGTAGTAGGTCTACCGCCTCTCCTCTTGTAGAGGCAAGTTTTACATCAGTTTGAATGCTGCTTGTAATGGTCGTCGTGGCAACATAATGAACAACACTTGTATTTCCGTATCGTTAAATTGCACGGTATTTTAATTTGTACCAGACATCACATATCAGTGTAACATCTGACCCGGCGGCATGAGGCACAAAGTCTTTTGATCTTAATTTAAATAGTAATCTATCTGATTAACTGGAATATTTCTTATTCTGTATTATATAATGCTATTTACTAATATGTTGGCAATTGTAGCAAAAAATGCGTAATTTGTGCTTCTGGGAGAGGTTGCCAGTTTGTCAGAATTGAAACTCTATTGCACTGGTTAATTTGTTGCTCCATGGACTTTTTTTCAGATGCATTTGGCACTGATTTGGGCATCACAAAGACACACACTTGGCCATGTCAGATGGAGGAGAGTATTTACAGCAACCTCTTCTGGGTACCCCATCCAGGGTATTCATTTAACCTACCCAAAAGTCACAGGGGGTTTGTGAGGCTTTGTCCTTTGTCTCCTCCGAGGTGCTCGGAGTTTGTCAAAATACAATTTGCACATAAATTAATTTATGAATTCGTTAATTCAGTTTATCTGCTTACATGTTTAATAAAACTGAAATAACACACTTACTGGGCAAAAATGGCATGCTTGATTTTAGCTAAATGTTTAGGTGTAAGTAGTCAAAATGGAAAGGAAAGGCAAAATGGAAAAGAAAACTAGAACCCTAAAGAAAAGGACAAAAAGCTATAATTTATGTTAATTTTTGCAGAATTTCCAATGAATGAGCGTGTGGGTGCTGGGAGTTACAAATTTTCTTAGATACTTGTGTGGTTGTCCACGGACTGGGAACCACTGGACTAAAGGATGACTAACACAAACCATGAACCAACAGATGGTCTACTGTCTCTGACTTTACATCTACAAGGTGGAACAGTATGGTGAAATTTTCTAATAAAGTGGACAGTGAGTGAACAGTGTCTGATTCAATCACATCAGCTTAACACGCGTGCACACACCCACCGGTGGGGGTACAGTGGAGGTCTGGTGGGGGTCCTGACCATTAAGGAACACAATACAGGGGACTAAAAGTATGTAGACAAATTACTTGTAATGCTGCAAAGTGCTGTTACCTTATTTAAATAAAGAATAGGCAGAATTTCTTATTTCATAAACTGAAAAAAGATCGAATGCCTAATACTTTTGTACAGTACTGTAAAATCTTTTTTTTTTTGTTCACACTTTACCCTCCTTTATCCCAGTCAAGGTCATGTAAGCAAACACATGGTGCAGGAATAAGTGTGTGATGGAGGTGATGCCATTTTTTCCACACCTATACAGTTTTATGCAAAAGTTTGTTCGTCAAGCCAGTTCTTAAAGAAGTCAGTTAAATTTTGAGACCTTCTATATTAGTGGATCATGCAAATAGGTGCGGAACTATTAAAACCTCTTTCTTTTATGTTTAATTTGTTTAAAATCTATATAATAAAGTGGGTGTGTATTTATTTACCGATGAGGTCTGGAAGCCCCTGTGCTTATTAACATGTCATCAGGTTCTGTTGTACGATCAATCAGGTTTATGAGACTAACCTCTTTACCAACTCAAATTTGAAAAAGTTTCACGGTCAAAAGCATATTGTTTAGAGCCATACTTTTCTCTTGTCCTTGCTTATAGAATTGAATGCCAGTCACACCAGCCTCGGTTGTTGAAATGCGAATGAAATTTTCATGAGATTTGTACCATATTGCAGGCATTTTTTTTTCCTCCTACCAGGCTCGACTGCACAATGGCCTTTCACGGTGAGAATGTGTGCATGCTGGTGAGTGCCTCTTCCCTAGCTCTTACACCTTGAACCCAAAACAGTGTGCTCTTTGTTTTAAATCCTTCCCAGTGGCACACACATTGGAGGTTATGGGTGGAAATGAAAACAAGAGGACCACCATGCCCATTCATCTCTCATGGTACTCCTCCAGCATTTTAATGCACCAGTCCTTTTCTCTAATGGACTTTGAAGGTTTGGACCCTCAATGGGATCAGGGGTCTGCTGTTCATGTCAGTCTCACGCGAATGAACTGAGTAAGCCTAGTCCCTTCACTTTTTGTTCATGCTATAGAGGCAATATTGAGATAAATGGAGGGCAAGGAAGGGATATGGTAGACTTTCAACAGTGGGGGAACTTTAAACTGTCTACAGGGGGAATGGGTTCCCAAACTTAGCCTTTCTTCCTTTTGCATGTTGCAGTTTTACCATGTCACTGTTGCCTTTGGCTTGCTCATTTAGGGTCTCAACCTTGTTTGCTTTTTGTAAAGCTTCATTGTGACTTTTTTCGTTGGTCATTGACCGGACAATGCCGTATTCACATTAGCAGTAGCAGTCTTTTATGCTATTGTAATGTAAATACTGTATAATAGGTAAATTTACAAAAAAAACCTGCATGCAAACGTTATGTAAAGGCTGCACACCTCCAAGAGGGAATGAGTCTACTTAAGGAAACCCAAATTGCCAGAACAAACAATTTAATATCGCCTTTTTTAAACTTTTGAGTAGATAAACCCAACTTCTACACATATTTACAGTAGGTCAAGCCAGTAAGCTCTGGTAGTGTAAAGTGAAGTACAAACTTACTATCCCATTTCATCTCTCTGCTTGTGTCCTTGTTCTAAAACACAGACCGTAACCCAGTTTCCATTTATGCATGTATTTATTGTGAAGTAAATAATTATGCCTGTATACATAAATTGAACCCGAACTTAAACTCTTATTCACCAGGCAACTTGAAGCATTTCCCTCGCTCACAGCAATAAGCACCTAGGTAACAACGATAGTCTGAGAGAATTGTTTGTAAACAGGTATTTATGCTTAAAATCAAAAGCTTTTAAGGACTCGTAATGACTCGTGAAGTCTAAACCCCAAATTATGTGCCAGAAGGAAGATTGGCAAAGAAAAAAACATGCCAACACACAAAAGAAAGATATTGAGACACAAACAAGGCTCAAATGGAAAACCCATCCTCATGTGATTCTGAGGAATCATAATCTTGCTGAAATTGCAAGACTGTGTATGGGACACGAGATGTGCAGTGTAGCATGTTGTTAATTAGAACCTTGAGAATAAAATAGCTTTAGTTGAACTACTGTAGAATGGTGTACAGTCACTGGAGCAGACCTAGAAGTATGCATGTGGGTGTCCAGCTGAGATAATGCTCTGCAGCCTGCTGTACAGATGGTTCCAGATGAAACAGGCTTGTGTATCAGGATCTTACACTAAAGTACAATCAGGTGGGTTATCTGGGTGGGAACCAAAGCAGGTCAAGAACATTTATATCTTCTAACTACTTGGAACTTTTCAGTTTTTTGCATTTTCTGATTAGTCTTCTTGACACACACACTTCTTTATTATCTTTTTTGTTCTGTCAAAAAGCTTTGCAGGTGAAAACCCAGCTGTTCCTCAGTGTTTCTGTTCTCAGCTAAGATATGACCAACTGCACCAGTTCCAAATTCTGTATGTGGTCCTCAAATACTCTTAACAATTTAAACTCATGATTTACCTTTGTAACTCCTTTCCAACTCTGTATGTTTTGGGTCCTTTAGGGTTTTTTTGTTGACATATCCGATCTAATTCTGGATTTACTGGCTGGTGTTTACAGATTTTTTTTTGACATCTTTATTTGCTCTGCTGGCTGATATACACTGCTGTCATTAAATCGGCTCTGGAGTCCAGGAGTGCTCTGGTATTCTGCTGAGCCATATGTTCTGGATTCTTCTGTTGTTGCAGTACACCTCAACATTTAGTTTTCTTGAAAATCGTTGATTTTCAATTGTTGCAGAATTGTATTAGAAATGTACCTTTTCTTTGTTTTACTCAAACACCGTGGGGGTGAGAATGTCCCCGTCTGGTATGCGCCCCGTGATTAATTGCAATGTTCATGCTATTGATTATTTTCAGTATAAATAGGGCCGTTCTTGTGTGTTCATCAACACTAGAAAGACGTTACAAACTCCTGAGGATAGCAGTTCAGTTCTTGGAAATTGGAACAGAGCTCTACTTGGCTATGTAGACTTTTTCCACCTAGATAAAAAATAAAAGTTCGTAAGCAACAGTAGTTCTTGTTTGTAAGTTTGCTATACGTGTAAATCGCACAATAAAGGTTTAATAAACATTTAATATGTTACATAGCACATCCCGTCTTGTAACATAGGGCATGTTCGTTTAATCAGACCAGCCGGTTATTAGGACCAAAATGATCGTGTCCCGATGTGGTCCCATTAACCGGATTCGACTGTATCTGACCATTTAACAGAGTGTACTTACAACGTTCCACCTCTGGGTGTCCCTGCATCAAGCCTTAGACATCAGTATATCTTTATCCATGTTTATTTATTATATGCTTGATTTACATGATTAGTAAGGACAGTTAAAGTAACTGTATTTTGCAATGCACAGTACTGAAGTGATACGTTGTAACTTTCCTGGAAATAAGGTAGAAAGGGAGAGGACATAAAGAGAGAAGAATGAGTGGATTCACAGGGAAGAGATTGGTAGAGAGCGGAAGAGTGACAGATGTTGGAACATTAGTCTGGTACATATGGAGTACTCAAAGAAAGGTGTGTATCAAAGCAATGCTCAGCATGGAGGAACGAGTGGAGGATACGCCCAGGCATACAGACAATCTCTCTCTTTTGCACACACACACACACACACACACACACACAGCCACCACCCACCCCCTACACACTTACAGAGGGAAGTTAGGATTATCCGTTTAAAGCCAGATTTCATACTTCTGCATGTAGGTTCAACTGAAAAAGGGAAGTGTTTTGTGGCTCCAACAGAATATGCCACTTGGTACAGGAGTTTGATATGTTTTCACCCACACTGTCTATTTCCAAGCGTGCTGAAGCAAGCGTGGGGGATTATGTCAGTTCTGTCAAGCTGTTAGTTTTGGTGCACACCAGCACAGATGGCTAATCTAAGGATTAAAATCAATCAATGTTTCCAAAGCAGCATACACCTCCTAATAAGTAACATGTAAAAAGAGTAACAACGCCACTGACTGGTGTAATCGTCTGACTATTCACTGAACCTGCTATGCTACATAAAGTATTAAGCTTTTGGCACCATTTGATTTGTTGTTTTATACTCGTTTACTCTAACACTCTTTTCTGCTGGTCTTTATTCCAATCTTTGTGAGCTTTAGCATATCTTAGCCTTTTCTCCTGTTTCCCTGTTCACCCTGATCTGCGTCTGAAAGAAGGGTCAACTTGGCATCCAAATAAAGCTGTTTTTTTAGTTATACTAATAAAGAGACTAAGAAAATAGTAATACCATTGCTAAAATATAATGGTATGTCTTGGTATGTACTGGTGGCCTAAGACTTTTGCACAGTACAGTATCTGTTGATGAACACTTAAGGCACAATTGCCTATAACATTTATAAACTGCTATTATTTACCTGATTTGTTTTGTAATAATTCTGTAATAAATCAGTAATCTGTAATGTCTGATTTTCACTCAAATGAAAAAAATAATTAACCATATCCATGACTAATGGTGAATGATACAAATGTATAAATAATAATTAATTATCCACAGTAAGAGCCGTGGAAAAGGATGTGAACCTTGTAGATCTGATAGGAGACTGTTGCAGTTCAACCAAACCGGTTTTATTCTTTTAACATTCTTATTCACAAACTTCCTATGTCTTATACAATACTCATCATTTCACTTTACCTTGGATTTACATTTAACTTTGGCTAGACAAGAACATTTAAAGAACTTAATCCCATTTTCCGGTCTCACCCACAGGAGGATGCATTCCAAATCTGAGCCTGGTTCCTCTCAGGGTTTCTTCCTTATGCCGTTCAAAGAGTTTTCCTTGCCACTGTAGCCTCTGGCTACTAATTTGTGGGTTTTTGTAAAGCTGTTTTGGGATAATATCTAGGGTCAAATGCTGAATGCATTGAATTAAGAAACCTCTGAGCTAAGAACCTTAAAAATCAGGAATACCAATTGTGACATGAGAATGAAGGCTTGGCGTAGTACCCTGTTAAAATACATACAGTCTTGAGCCTGCTCAATTCAAGAAAGGCTTTACAATGTGCATTACCCAGGTAAAGTATATTTTACAGGCCATTTGAAGATGAACAAAAGATTGATGGAGCTTCAAATGTCTTTAAACATACAACTCCAAATAAGAACATTGGAATAGTGGAAAATGCAAACAAAAAATAAATGCAGTTCCTTGCATTTTTGTTGACTTTTATTTCAGTGCAGACAGTTAATTTATGTTTTGTCTGCCCAACGTCATGTCATTTGTTAATAAGCAACCATTCCTGCATTTCAAACCTGCAACACATTCCAAAAAAATTGGGCGGGGCAATTTAGGGCTAGTAATGAGATGATTTCAAACAGAACAAAGACTGGTAGATGATCTCCTGTTTGTCAACGGTTGTGCAAGAACATTACTGAAATGTTTAAAAACAATGTTCCTCAAAGACAGATTGGAAGGGATTTTAATATTTCAAACTTTTTTCTGATTTGCCTTGTATTGTGTTGTCTTGTTAAAATATGCATGGATGTCCCTGAAAAAGATGTTGTATTAAAGGCAGCAAACGTTGTTCTCAAAATCTCAGTGAACTTTTCTGTGTTAAAACTGACATGACAAAAGTGTAAATAACCTTTGACAAGGATAATTTACCATTGGCCATGAAACATTATTGTTTTTCAATTTAAGTATTTTTCGAATGTGCTACAGGCATGTAATGCAGATATTGATGTTTAGTAACAAATTAAATGAAACTGAATAAACAAAACATAAAATGCTTTGTGTTCATACAGTCAATTTATTTTTCTATTCCATCCCAACCTTGTCTGATTTCTGGATGTATTTCTAAAGAACCAGTAGTTCAGCAATCCACAGTCAAACAATGAAATGACCTAAACTTTGATTTTGATTTTTTTCCGGACAAAACTGCCTGTGTTTTTTTAGTTAGATAATATTAATTAGATGTACCTTGTTAGACCATGTTTTAAATGTATCTACCTTTGAACAATCTTACAAATATGATGCTTCTGTTTAGTCTAGTGGCAACACAATGGAAACTCATTTCTCCCACTTTTTATCTAGGCAAAACATTGGGGAGATAAAATGTTTTATCTTTGCTCTGTGAATACAGCTATTATTGTTATTATGTTTTTGTATCCTGCAGTTATAATTTAAATATAAAAAAGCAATAAATTTATACAAAAAATATACCTAAACATACCACTCAAACCACACAAAAACAAAAACATTATTATACATTGTTACCAGTTCGTGTTTGGTGTATAATAAGTGCCGGAATTAATACACATGAAATGTCTGGGATTGAACTGAAATTCCTTACTGTATAGGACTGTTACGTTGTTGTATTTTACAGTATATTTACCATGTTTAGCCCTGAAGAAATGTGTTATCACCACAGATGGTTAGATATGGTGTGAGTAAGAGTTCATATTTGTGCCAGACATAATGCAGCTGAGCAATATTGGTGTTTTGTTGACATTCACAATGACGTACACCTTTTATCCAAATCCTATTTCAAACTCGACACCTGCGTAATTACCAGGTTACCTTTGCTGGTAATGTCCTAGCTTTGTGTTTTTCACACATGCAGCCATAAAGCAGTAATTTAGTGGGTTCCTCCCTTCATCTTTGCACCTGATACGATTGGTGGATGTTATTGCTTGAAACACTTACGTTTGTTTATCTGCTGTATCCTTTCTCAACTTAAATACTGTTTTGTCAGAATGATATGTAAGTAATTGGCTCATAAATGATTCTTCATTATGGACAGTGCCATTTATAGAAACACTTTGTTCTTGGCATGAACAGGCAACAGCTGCCTCAAATCCTCAATTTTGCACATATTTCTGCTGTTCAGAGATACAGTTCCAATGGATAATCATTATGCACCTTTGACAAATATTCTGTCAGATTTAGGTCAGGACTGGACATTCTCCTCCCCATCATTAAGCAGATGTGCTGCTTTTTGGGCTGTGTAGTTAGGTCATTTGTCATACAGGAAGAAGAGCCCCTTGCCCATCTTAAGCTGTTTAGCAGAAACCCACTGGTATTCATTAATAAACTGGGCGTATTTGGCAGATTCGGTTTTCCCTTCAGTCCTGACCAATTGCCCTGTCCATGTTTACTAAGGAAAAACACCCCCACAACACAATATTGCCACCAATTTGCTTCACAATATGTGCACTGTAGAGGCATTTTGGTACAAGGTTATACTGTCTTCTGTAAATCTCAGTTGAAAGCACATGTATCTTGAATATAAAATGTAAAAAGACAAATAGACAATGACAGTAGCCCTAAATTGGGCAGCACGGTGGCTCACAGCAAGAAAGTCCCAGGTTCAATCCCAGGGTGGAGTGGCCTGGGTCCTTTTCTGTGTGGAGTCTGCATGTCCTCCCCATGTCTGCTTGGGTTTACTCCGGTTTCCTCCCACATTCCAAAGACGTGTGTTATGTCGATTGGTGTCTCTAAAGTAGCCCTTAGTGTGTGAATGCGTGTGTGACAGTGTGTGTGTGCGCCCTACGATGGATTGGCGGCCCGTCTAGGGTTGTTTCTGTCCTTGCGCCCAGAATTGCGCGACTCAATGTGGATTAAGCGGAAGATAATGAATAAATGAGTATCCCTAAATTATGAGCTTAATCTACATTTAGCAGGCACCCTTATCCAGGGTGACTTTCCAAAAGTAAATATTTTAAAGAAAGTCAGCCACACTGCAGGCACGTACATAATAAGTATTTTTTATTTATTTTAATATTTTAATATTTAGTAAACTAGCAAAATATACATAGAGTTAGCGTAAACAAAACTAATGCAATTAATTCCAAATAATCCTAATCAGGTTGCTGGCAGCACCTGGCCCAAACAGGAACAACCCTAGACAATTTTAGGGCTCACACACTCTGGGAACTTTACAGACACAAATTAATCTAACCACATGCCTTTGGACTGATGACATGGAACCAGATTGTCCAGAATGAACCGAGCTAGACACTGAATACAGAAAGAACCCAGACCACTCCACTTCGGATTGAACCCAGGACCTTCTCACTGTAAGGTGACAGTGCTACCCACTGAGCCATCCCCACTTTAATGTTAAATCACTTGTCATTCCTGTTTAGTGTTTAACAGGTTCATATTCTATGCCTGGTTGTGCTCTTATGATTGATTGGCAGCAGAGGAGTACAACTGTGCCCCTATAAAATCTGAATCAGTCTACAAATGCTGCTGCAGCACTTTCACAGCTTAAATCCTTAATTTATAATAATATGATTATGTATTGGGAAATCCATGAGTAAATCCAACATAGATTACCTAAGACATTTAATCCTCATTCTGCTCAGCCATAAGTTCAAATGCATTTGCAATCAACATGATTAACCGTATTGCACACATTACATGGTCTGTTTCCATAATTTTAAACTCGCTGCATTTTTCATCACCAGATAGTGATTATGCAATCTTTCAGCAGAGTCTGTTGCTGTGAAATACACCATGTCCTTCTCCACCTCCTTTCCAACTCTCGGATCGTCTGTATAGCTATCTGTTCTCTCTCTCTTCTCTCTCTATTCCTTGCTTTCTTCCTCTTTCCTCTCTCCCTCCCTATGCATCTCATCTAATTTCCCTCTCACATTTCTTTTTCACTCTTTCTCACTGGGCTACTGCTGCCAAGGCACAGTTTGCAACAAGAACAATTCGTACCCAAAGCTGAGCTCTCTCTCTCTCTCTCTCTCTCTCTCTTTCTCTCTCTTGCTCTCTCTCTCTCTCTCTCACTCTTAGTCCTTCTCAAGGCTGATTCGCACAAGAATGCAGTACAAACCTTATAGCCTTTTGGATTAATGGGGGTCTATCAATCAAACAGGCCACATGACCCTCCCTGTTGCATTCCACTCTGCTGGTCAATAGTCCAGGCTTGCTGCAACTCAGATAACACTCTTCAACCATCACAAACTATCCTAGGGCAATTTCACACCTATTATTTCCTTTGCCTGGGATTAACAATGCCAATTGTTACTTTTGGTGGGATTATTTATTTTATTATTCGTAAATTCACTCTGTACACAGTTAGGCAGGCCAGAAAGAATGATGAGGGGTGTGTAGTAATACACACATAAAATTTTTTCATAAGAATTTTGGTGATTTTAGGAATCGGAATCCACTAAATATGTGATATGTATGCTCTGTGTGCTTCTTATAAAGAAAAAACAAACACCACAAGACCATCACTGGCAGCATCATGTTTTTGTGATGGATTATACTCAGCACAACAGTATCACTGACATGGCTGTGACTCGGTAATTTGTGTTGTCCTTGAATGAGAGCATCAGCATTACTGGGCTTTTAAATACAGTGTGGACACATTAGGCACACTTACCTTGTTGTAACATCTTATAGGTCGTACTGGTAGAAACTGCAGGGATGTTCCATGTACATTTGTGTCACTGTTCCTGTAGGACTTTTATTAGTGTCTGTTTCTACTCACTGTAGGCCAAATATTGACTTGTTATCACTAAACAGTTGGGAAAGTTTTGTAAAACATAAATAAAAATGGAATACGATGATTTGGAAATCCTTTTCAACCCATATTCAATTGAATACACTACAAAGACAAGATGTTCAAACAGATAAACTTTATTGTTTTTTGCAAATATTTGGGGCACCAAAAGACTGGGAAACTTGAGGACTGCTCAAAAACACCTTTGTGGAAAAGCCTTTCATAAGCCTTTCATAAGCAAGGATGGGGTGAGGTTCATCACTTTGTTTACAACTGCATGAGTAAAAATGCAACAGTTTAAGAACAATGTTTCTCATCTCGTAATTGCAAGATATTTAGGAATTTCATCATCTACAGTCCGTAATATCATCAAAAGTTTCAGAGAATCTGGAGAAATCTCTGCAAGTAAGCGGCAAGTCTGTGCCTATGACCTTCGAT
>JAUZSU010145946.1:0-26854 GCA_034780255.1 Parotocinclus maculicauda | reverse complement strand
CGCCCCTTTATCCTTTCGGTTTCGTTTTGTTAGGAGTTTTGCGCTCCGCTCTTTATCCCCTTTTGGTTGTTTTATATCATTTCCCCATTCTTATTATACAACGTGGGATATGCTTATCCCGTATATTCGGGTCCTTTAAATAAAAGCTACCACATCTCATAACACTTAGGGGTGTAATCACTATTGTTGTCAGAAGTTTAGACATTAATGGCTGTGTGATGAGTTATGTTAAGGGCGCAGCAAATTTACGCTGTTATACAAGCTCTAAGCTGACTACTTTTCATTGTAATGAAGTGTTGTCCCACTCATAAAAATGTGAGGATGTGCTCAATATTATAAGGTACTGAAGTGACAAAAGTAAAATGTTTTTCACCAATCATCAACCCTTTTCATTTGTTCTGGTGATGAGCGTAGTCTGTCCATTTTCTCTTGGCTGATATTGTCTGGCTTCAAGGTAGTTCTGGAGGGATAATTAAAAGAGCTGTAATTATCTAATTAGCCATGCAGATACGGGCCAGATATGGGCAGCTTCAGATAGCGATGGGCAGTATGACCAAATATTTGTCATCATTAATTTGTCAATTGTAAGGGTTTTAGGAATTTCAGAACCAACCCCAACAACGGTTTAAATAACAGTGCTGGTAAATATGGTGAACGACTAACACCTGGGACGCTTACTATTTAAACAGACGATTCGGTGGAACTCGGAGTCACGCCATCACGCTCCATGCACCGTTTAGTTGTGCTTAGCAGTTTGCGACTTTCAGTGCTTTGCGTAGTCAGATGGTGACATCCCAGGATGTTGACGGATGTTAAAAGGAAACCCTTTGAGGTATTAGCTCTCCTACAGGGACAGACAGGGGTCTACTCCTCTGTTGCCAATTCCCCAATAAGGAAAGTCTCTAAAAGTCACTAAATGACGTAATCACCTAATTTGCATAAGGGTCCATTTGCATGTAAGAGAGGAATAACATCGTGGGAGAGACGGAAAAAGTAAGTAAAAAAACGCCCTAAACATGTTTAGAACTGCAAATAAAAAATCTTGTATTGATTCTTGGTTTGTTATTTATTTATTTTTTTTGTCATTGAAATAGGCCATCAATAAGCTAAAATAACATTACTGTAACACGTTATCAGATCCACATTATATTAATGAATTTTGTCCCGTATTGTTAAATGTTAGAATATCAAATTTAATTAAAAGACTGTTATGTGGGGTGGGACCCTTCTGTTTTAATCAGTTTTGAGACCGGCACCTAAAAAAAAAAACACTGGCAGAGTTACTTATTATTTTGTTTTTACATCTTACTGAAGAAACTTTTACATCTCGCTCTGAAAGCCAGGGTGGGATCAGCAGAAGCTTTGGCTTTGAGCATGCACAAAGCTCACCGGAAAAAAACGCTGCCTGTTGAGGACAGTAATAGCAGAAAGATACGTCCGAGTCTCCAAAAGTCTCCAACAACACCAGAAAAAGTCACTAGATTTGTCGCTAGTCGCGTTTTAACAAAAAAATCTCTAGAGGGTCTGAAAAGTTGCTAAATATAGCGACAAAGTTGCTAAGTTGGCAACACTGTTATACTCACCTCCCCTTGGGCTCCTTCCACAGCCCCGCCTAAGCTCGATCTAGCACTCCACATTTAAACCATTATATTCCTTGGTGATCGTTCTTTTTCAAACAATTAGTTACCATAACAATAAACTTTTCTATGCTATACTATGCTTCCTGACTAGCTAGTAAGCTATACTATGCAGTACAGAAATATTTTGTGCAACACTTTGTAGCACTTCTAGCTGTAAACAGTTTTACATAATTTGCTGCCTGAAGCATTACATTTGTTGTTTCTGCTATGCTATGGTGTAGCTGTATCTGAAAAATCCACACTATACAGGAAATTAAAACAGGTACACCGGATGAAGCAGTATACTTCCCAGCACTAGATTCAGGTAATATTCACGTCAACCATCAGTATGGGGGAAAACGTCATGTCAGTAATTTTGAGTATTTCTATAACTGCTGCTTTTCATGCACTGGGATGTTCACACACTCATAATGGTGCAGTAATGAAAAACTATCTAGTGAGCCATGGTTATATTTCTGGAAATACCATGTTGAACAAATTAGCAAATAGCAAAGAATGGTCAGGTTGCACCAAGCTAACAGAAAGAAGCCATTTACTTTAGGCAGTTTAATGTGTGTGAATTATATGTGGATAGAGCGATGTGACATTAGAATTTGTGTGTAAATTCACCAAACAAAACACTAAGGATATCCACTGTTGTACACTCCAGGAGGTGGCTTAAACACATTTTAAATCCAAACTCTTTTTCTATGACAGAGTACATGTCATCCATGGCATCTATTCCTGCATGGCCAATCAAAAAAAGGAGAGGGCAGACCTGTCAAATGCAAGAAACTGACAAATAAACTATAAGTAATTCAGAAAGATAAAACTGTCTAAAATAAATTGTAATGTGATCAGCTCCCAGCAGTTTGCTTTCTCGTGTCCAGATTAATCTGTGCACTTGTTACTTCAATCAGTGTCACTGCTGTATTAAATACATTTAACAGCCATCTGCTTTTAAACATTAACTCCCGAAGTTGGCTGCTTCCAGCACAATAATATACTATGCCTCACAACAATCAGATTCGCAGAATCCCACTCACTGGATTTGAAACCAATGAAAAACCTATGGGATGTGGCAGAATGGGAGATTTAAGGCATGAAAGTACACCTAGAAAATCTGCAGGAGCTGCATGATGAAAATATGTCCACATGGAGCGGAATTTCGACGATAGTATATTCACAACATGTTGTGAAATCCATACCTTAAAGAACCATGACTCTTTTGAGAGTGAAGTGAGGACGTACCCAGAATTAGTTTGGTACAAATAAAATATTCAACTCTAGATACGGGTCTTTATGATTGTTTTCACACAAAATTAAATTAATAATTTAAAAAATCACTTACTATCTAATGCAATTATTTCATTACATATGTACCTGTTTTGAAATGCCAGTTCATTATTTATTTCACATTCACACACACACACTCACACACACACACACACACTCACACACTCACACACTCACACAGGGCAACTCATTGCACTTGGCACAGTCTGCTGAAGTTCAAACTGAGCATGGCATGGTTGTTGGTGCTAGATGAGCTGGTCTGAATATTTCATTAACTGCAAATATAATGCGATTTTCACACACAGCCAAATATAAGGTTTACAGTGAATTATCAAAAAAAAGTATCCAGTGAGTGGGATAGCTCTGGGTAAAATAAGCCAGACTGGTTTGAGCTGACAGAAAGGCAACAGAACAAGGATAACAACTCATTACAACCGAGGTATACAGACGAGCATCTGAAAGCATAACATGTCAAACCTTGAAGAAGATGAGGTGCAGAAGCACAATACCACACCAGGAACCACTCCTGTCAGCTAAGTAGTGGAAAAGGAGATTAGCCTTTGTGTATCCCAGTCCTGTGTCTTATTACTGTTATCACTCTTTGTGTTTGTATTAGCATAGCCTGTTAGCCTAGCCATCTTGTCTTTCTCTCTCTCTGTTTACACCATGTACCTTGTCTTGTATTCATCATGTCTATTTGTAATTATGCACTTTTACCTGTCTTTGTCTTTCTTCCTGGCACAAAGCATGACATTAATCCTCAAAGAGAGTGTTTACCAAGTATATATAAAGTGTAATAATTTACATTATTTTTACATTTTCATGTATTAATAAAAAATCCTCCATACCTAATGTCCACGCTGTACTCAATTAAAATGTAAAAAATGTTAACTGAAAAGAATGTAATGGTAGACTTAAAGTCTGGCATTTACTGCAATGCAATGCTAGGATTTATGCATTTAGTCGACTTGCTTATCCATTGTGACAAGACATTAAGAGAGATTACAAGCAGTTGAAGGTTGAGGGCTCGACCGTAATTACAGCCCCTATTATCAGTCATTGGATAAAAACAACCTGCTCATTCTTAGCTCTAAGCCTTAATAACTGATTAATCACTGTCTGTTGTTTAATCTCCGGTCTCATTACTTTAGATTGTTATGTATGTGAATGTTTGAGGTCATGTTAACAAAACAAATGGGATGAATCTTTAATCAATAGTCCTTGATCCTCTGAGGTAGGGCTAGTAAAGATACAACCTTTACAATGGTTTCCAGCCAAAAGTTAGTAGCTATTTGTTCAGTACTTTATAGCACTGAATGGTGACGGTATATGAATGTTTTAAATTACACTATAATTCATCTTATCTCTTATCGTCAATGTAGCCTATGTTGAAACTATGCTGCTCACAAAAGTTATATCCATAATGAAATATCTCCTAATTTTTGTAAGCAGTGTATCATATGCAGACAGTTTGGTTTAGCATGCCGGCTTCATAGTTTGGAGGGGGTAAAATATCCTGCCTCAGTAATTCCTGCTCAGAGCATTTTTGATAGCGTGATTTCATTTTTTACAGTGAGATGTATGCTCTCCTGGTTCTTAAATTTGGCTGAAATTATTATTATTATTATTATTATTATACTCATAGGAAATGAGGTGGCATAGTGGCTCGGTGGGTAGCCCCAAAGCAAGAGGGCCCTGGGTTCAATCATGTCCTACCGGTGTCTGCGTGGGTTTACGCCGGGTTTACTCCTAGGTTTTCTCCCACAGTCCAAAGGCGTGCGTTAATTGATTAATTTAAATTGCCATGGACTTGAGTTTGTGTATGTGTATATATATATATATATATATTTATTTATATGGGTGTATGGGTGTATGGGACTGAGGTGGCCTAGTGGTTAAGGTACTGTTGAGGTCCAGGGTTCAAATCCCATCTCTGCCACAGTTGGGTCCCTGAGCAAGGGACAATTGCTTGGATTGTAAAACTGTATTAATTGTAAGTCGCTCTGGATAAGGGTATCTGCTAAATGACACAAATGTAAATAAAACTAGTCCTGATGTAACCTAGTGCATAGAAAAAAACTTTATGGCTGTTGCTGAAATGACCACTGATGCTGATATTGAGATTAAAAAGAGGTGAGTGGTTATACTGTGTGTCCAAAAGTCTTTCATTTATGTTATTACCCTAATCAAATGGAGGTCACAGGCATATTCTTGTCAATATAAACTTGTAATTGAGCAAAAATATATTTTTATCTCCCCTGTCTAAACCGATGTCCAATTGTCTAGTCATTTGTCACTCTTTCAACTCCCTGCTCAAAGTAGTGGGGCATAAACCGGCTAATGTCTCAATTTGCAGCTTCTGCCCGAATCTTTTCACCAGCAGATTGTGGCCTTCCATAGTGAGAGTGGATCCGTGCAGAGAAATGGACTTTGCACAATGTGTTCAGCTGCCATCTCTGCTGGCATCACCAGATTAGATCTCTGTCTGTAACACAGCACTTCAAAGTGCATATTTTAAATCATTTGGGACAGGGCCATTCTGTGGACTTGTTGACCTAAAGGTGTGCATGGTATGGATAATGTCAGTATCATTCAGTAATTTTTTTACTGGTTAGTAAACTGCACAAAATGTGGAAACAATTATAAAGTACTTCAGTTTCATCTTATTATACACATATTATGACATCTTAAATCACAGAGGTCGCAAATGGGTGGACTTATAGTTTTCGGATCAACCCATAACTCTGACAGGATAACAACATAAAGAAATATAATTAAAGAAATAATAAAAACAAAATGATTTTATTATTACAAGCCCTGCAATGTACTGGCATCCCGTCTATGACACCAATACCCATTGCCAAATTTTTGCATCACAGTGGATTGTGTCCACAAAGCATCAGTGTAAGCAGAATCTTGAGCTAACTGTTAGAAAATTAAATGTAAAATACTAGACACTATTTTTCTCTCAGTAAACACAGCTTGATCTACAAAGCAGAACAGAAGCGTCCATATGAGACAGCGGATTTACATTTTGTAATTGTACATTTACCATGCGAGAACAATTCTGGACTCAAGATTCAACAATGGATTTAAGCACTGAAAACATTTGCAACATGTTGTAAACAGAACACAACAGCTGAACTCTCCATAAGGCCCCACTTGGAAATGGGTTCATAACCATTAAATCCAGACAACACATTATCAATGCCCATCCCATCATTGATTGCTATGTTATTTTCCTGGAAACGTGCAACACAGCTCATTCTTCTCTCTTCCCGTTTCACTTAAATAAATAATAGCTTTTACGAGCTCATTGCAACAGTCACATCACCAGTGAAATCAAATAAGCTGAATTTAATTAACACTGAAAATACTTAAATGTGATACAGTCTTATCTAGCTGCAGATAAAAAGGCAGGGTAAATAATTAGAAGCCCAATATTATGACAATAGAAAAGGTGCAGCATGAGGTAAGAATATTCCAAATAGCAATTATGGACATTCTGTATGCTACCATTTGTACCAAATAAATTCACATAAAATGGTTCAACTGTATTTATTATTTAGATTAAAATAATTAGCACATTTATGCAATAGTATTTCTATGCATATAATTCTGTAATGCAGTTAATCGCAGTTTTGCTCTTTGATTATGTGTGTGTCCAAAATACTTCCTATATTATACATACAAACTCATATAAAGCTATAGCTAAAACCTACTTTCTCTTTACTATGTGACAGCTGATACCATTATGCATACACGGTTAACACCACTGCTCAGTTTAACATCGTCTGGCACATGAGATAACAGCTTGCACATGCCATTTCTTAATAATGCATCCAATATAATACTTAGTTTCCATTATAAAAGGTATTGTTCTGGTAATCACAACATTTCAAAAAGCTAGCAAGCCCTTAGATATCAAGCACAGCTTTTAACAGTTGTTCATTCTGTATCCATTATTTGCATCCATTATCCAAAGCTCCTGGCAATGTCTTTGTTTTAGTCAAAATATTTCATCATGAGAATCAGAAATTTGAGCAAAGTAAACAGAGCGAAAATGTAATGCATTATAAAGGGCAGTATCTAGATAAGTGGCTTTAATATTATGGCTCAATTGTCCACACTTCTGTCCCAACTCCTACCACCTGACACACGTTTTTACTGCTCTGTGCTTTTTGCAATCTGGTACTGTCAGTACCAATGAATGTATTGTACCTGCTAACCATCATCAGTGGTGGTCACTTCTAGTTTTAAAGGTTTGAAGGTTTGAATACTATGAACATTTAGTAGAAATACTGATAAACCACCAGCAAGGTAAGAAACATTCACAATTATACAACAATTTTAAACCATTAGGACATTTTGAATCAATATGACCTAAATAATTGGAACCCATCAGAAATTTTCAAGAGTGGCCTTGGGGATTGAATTTATTTCTCAGTCAGCATCCTGTTCTACAGAATTTTATTCACCCAAATTAGATTTGAGCATAATGAGGGCGCACCTACTTCTGATTTTGCATATTGCATTACTGAACTTCATTAAATCGGCCATTACTCTGAGCCATAACCCTGCTTGGCTCCATCATATGTAAATGAAGGAGTGAATCATATTTCACATTTGACTGAATATTTATAGTTACTGAGGTTAAGTTAGTTGACCTCTAAGCAGTCGGTGCAAGATCTTTCTGGTATTCATGTCCCAGGTAAGTCCTTGCTAAGCAGATAAGAGTTTCCTACTGAGAAACCTACAAGAATACAAAGTCACTAGCTAAAATATACATGTAGGGTTTGCATATTGTAGTATAGATGGTAAATACATACATATTGAATGTGTACTACTTAAATAAGTACATAACTAAAGCCATACAGGGGGCATCCAGGCACCTATGTCATACACTGCATGTGTTTTAGCTGTTACAGACACTATAGCTCTGTTTACAATTTATTACACAATATTTAAAATTTTGCCACATCCAATTTTCACATCACTTTATCTTGATTTTTCTCATTATTTAGCACTTGTAGGAACTTGCAGTAATACAACATAGCTTTTGGACTGTTATTTTTTGAAAGTATTCAAATCTTAAGAGGCTATAATTTGATACTACTACAGCCTGACCTTTACACCAGACATGTGTTGGAAAATCACTGAAGAAGCACTTTATCTACTGATTTATTATATTGCATTTTTTCATGTTTTACCCCAGTCGTGTAGGTCCAGGTTTTATCCCAGATATTTCTGGGCTCAATACTAATTGTTTTTTTTTATTATAAAGTAATTTTAAATTTTTTTAAGTAATTAATTACTTAAGGCAGCACGGTGGCTTGGTGGGTAGCACCGCTGCCTCACAGCAAGAAGGTTCTCTGTTCAAAACCATGGTACTTTTTGTGTCTTTCTGTGTCCGCATGTCCTCCCCATGTCTGCGTGGGTTTACTCCGGGTACTTCCTCCCACAGTCCAAAGATATGTGTGTCAAGTTAATTGGTGTCTCTAAAGTGGCCCTCAGTGTGTGACTGTGTGTGTGTGCCATACAATGAATTGGCGCCCTGTCTAGGGTTGCTCCCGCCCTTGTGCCCATAGTTGCTGGGTGGGCACCGGTCGACCTGCGACCCCATGTGGATTAAGCAGAAGATAACGGATGGATTCTTCACAATCACATAATATATAAGCATATAAACTATAATTAAATATAAACCCTAGATGTTTAGTAGGTGCAATGTCTTAACCTGGATACAGACTGATCCCAACACAAAAGGTCTCTATTTTGCAGAAATTTAAGTAGAAAACAGTCTGTTTTCATAGTGTAGTTGTCTGTGTCCTGTCAAAATTCAGCCTCTCAGAGACCCATCTTCTATGCATTCAGATGTAGGGCACATCCATGGTCTAAGGTCTGTCTCATGTAGATAAGATGATCCTGCCCTGGAAGGTGACAGAGTATCCCTACAGAGCCTAGGCCCTGAGTGGTTACACATAGACATTCCTTAAAACAGTACACACTGAGTAAAATTATAAAAATGCTATCCTAATATTCTGTGATTATTTAATAAACAAAATCCCATGTTAGTGAAACAGTATTTGCACCAATCTCAATTTCTACTTATGCCTATGTTTTAAACTGAAAGCAATCAAAACTAATCAAAACCACATTGAGCACAAAATGCCTAATAAACACCCAAGCCCTGGTGCGAAAAAAGGAATGCCCCTTAGAACTAATAACTGGTAACAGCCCATTAGCCACAGTAACTGCATCCAAATACTCCCTGTAGTTAAAGAGTGTTTCACAATACTAAAGGGATTTTGACCCACTTGCAGATCTGCTTCAGCCTAGTTATGTAGGCAGGAGAAATTTATTCAAAGCAGTATATTATTCTGCTCATAACAATGGAAAAAAAAACAAATTTTTTAAAGCTGTATATTTAAGGCTTTTATTCAGTATATTTAAGGTTTATATCAGTAGACACCACTTATTAAACCGATTACTTAAACTGCACCTACTGTATTTATTTTCTTTAGTAAATTTTCTTAGTTTCTTTTTCTTATTGCTAAATATACTACATAGGTGTAAGCATTATTTTTTTTAGCAAGCAATAGTAGCAGGAATGTACAGAAGTGTGGACCACAAATGCGCATTAAGTAGTTCTGAAAGCATTGTAATGAGGGGAATCAATAAGTTTTTATCAATTTTTTAATATATACTGAACAGTGAGGAATTCAGCTACAAAAATACCAGTTTTGTCTGATATGTTGTTTATTTTTATGTAATTATTTTTATTTTGTCATGTGTGAGGTGTGTGATGCAAAATGCTGCAAATGAACAAAAATGAGCTGCACACAATCTCAGTTACTCATTGTGCGTGTGTATGCTTGTTTTGAGGGTTTTGTGTATGTCTGTTTTATAGTGCAAGAGATTTTATAACTGCCTGGTTAAACGTCACTTTCACAAAGACTTGTGAAATGTTTTTTTTGTACTTGCAAATATAATGGTGAGCCATGCTTGACCTACGTATAAGACAAAACATCCAAAATACACTTGCCTTAAAAAAATATTGATGAAAAATATAATAGAGTTTAACAGTTAAATTTATTATGATTGCCAAATTTATGATATCATATATTATATTTATCATATATTATGATTCTGCTTATTTATGAATGTTGTTTAAGGCACAAGTTCAGCCTACTAATTTATTTAGAAAATTAGATTTAAACATATTTGCAGAAGCCTATTTTATTCTAGATTGGCTAGGATTTTTTAGCATTTTGGAGAAAGCCAAAAACAACCTACCATTCTGGAGGTCCAGAATGTGATGTTTGTCCAGTGTCCAGCTGCCCATGTTGGATGAGTCGAGTTCAAATCCCTGCAGTGTGGTGCTTCTCTTTTCCCAGAGAATCACGTTCATACAGGACTCGTACTCAAACCCTACAGACACTGATAAAAAAAGATTACAATTGAAATAATTAGGTGATCAGCTGTCATCAAACCCTTTGGCTGTATAAGAATTACTCATATGAAACTGAAGTCATAATATCCTGTTCACCCACTGCTACCTTTATTTGATCAAACTGCTTTTACATCATTGTTGTAATTGTGTCTTTTGATATTAGGCATCTGATACTGACTCGGTACACTCCTTAATGCATTATGTGCTATAATTCCCACCGCTTTAAGCCATGAATACTGTTGTAGGTTGGTATGTAACTCTGCTTCTTGTCCTAATTAGTCTACATCAGCCTTAGGCAAGCATTGTTATTGTTCTTTTCCCCAGTGCTTTGCAACAGCAACATCACGAAACACCAGCCTGCGACCTTCTACAGGGCTCCTCTTCTCGTTCTGCTTCATTTGAGGACTAATTACACATGCAAACAGTCATCCACAGACAGGTGGCCTTGGAAAGCATGGCTTTTTGGAGCTTTTATTTATTACTTCAGAGCTTTAGAGCATTTATTACTTCACTCCTCCTGCTCAGACAAAAGGTTTACACAATCACAAAACAACTAAGAAAGAAAACCTTTAGCTAAGACTAACAAATAATTATTGGATATCTAACAACGACAGTCAACTAAAGCACAAATGGCAATGGGTAAAAGTTATTGTATGGAATTATATACAATAACATACATTTCACACTCAAATAGCTGAATTAACTATTTGTCTACCTCAAAGACCTTCAGAAATAAGCAAGAATCATTGTTAAATACATATTTGGCAACAAACTAGAAAACAACAAACAAACAAGCACGACACAAACAAACCAAAAACCTGTAATCGATTCTTCAGTGTTGTTATCTCATTGTTCCTGCACAAGTTATGTATTGACCAACAAAATGTTCCATTAAGCAAAAACTAGTGATATGTTGAATATAAAACACATACACAGTATATTTACAGATAATCTTTGCCGCACATTTTATCCAGCCAATCCAAACAATTCACTAACGGATAAGAAAAAAAACCAAAACTCTCTTAAAGAGGGTTCAAAGGGGGTTCTTAAAGTTCATTATTGTTAGTTCTATGGATATTATGTACAGGATGTGATTATGAATACATAAGAATATGACTTATTTTATAGTAAATCTAATTTAAAAAAGGACTCAAAGATCTCTGTGGCCTTAACTATCCCCCAAAGTACTTTTCAGATAATTTATAAGAATTGGAAAGCGTGTGTTGTGACTAACACCTTGCTTAAACAGTGCCTAAACTGTCACACCAAACTGGTTGATTAAGCCAGAAGGATTGTCTTTATGATAGTCTGAATAGAGAGAAGAAACTATTTAACAATAGACAAAAAGTGACAATTTAAATGGTGATTTTCTACAGGTACAATAGGTACAATACTGCTCTATGTGACATATAATACAGCTCCAAATGTTCTTTTGCTTAATCAGAGTACAGTTATGTTTGTGTAAAGCTAAAATCTGTAATTGTAACTCATTCAAAAATAGAATATAGAAAATGATAAATTAAATAAAACTGTTTCAATACTCACACTCAGCCTGAGCCAGGCCATACACCTTTTGGCCATAGGCATCTGTTTTGTCCCAGATAAATGTGAATGCGAGCCTCGGAGATGGTGGAAACTCCTTCTGGAACATTCTACCCTCTACCGCCACCATTAGGTGCACTTTAGCCAGGCCAAAAGGAATGGCAGACTCAGTCATGATCACTTTTAGGACAGGCTTGTATGAGGACGCTCGAGAACTGAGGTAGACCAGGTTCAAATCGCTGCCTGGGATCTTAGTCTGTTCATGGAGCACCTGGAGAGCACACATAGTATTTGTGTTTGAATTGGCACTCACTATATAGAAACACTTTGCAGTTTATTTTTATTGTAGTTTTTTACAGACTGTAGTCCATTAATTTGTATTGTCATTTTAACCATATACAGTGGTGTACAATATACAGTGAAACAAAACAACGTTCCACTAGGACCAAGGTGCTACATGGAACAATACACTACACAACCTAATTTGTGGATCATACATTAGAGTATGTACAGAAACAGATGGACTACAGTCAGTAATTGTCGAACTATAAAGTGTATCTACTGTATGTGGTGAGTGAAACTGATTTACATTTACAATATTTAGCAGACGCCCTTAACCAGAGCGACTCACAAACGTTTTAAGACATCAGTAACATAATCCATTCTTAATAATCAGGAATTTAAACAATAATACACTTTTGAAACTGAAACATTGTGGGGGTTTTTTCTGATAATGGACAATCACTATAGAAATAAAGTAAGCAGTGAATATCTAGGGATGTATAGGTTTGAAGTTCATATCAAACATTTACATATTTTCATGATTTTATCTTTGTGTACAAGAATTTCCTTGTTTCCCGCTTTCTATACCCCATCAGTTCACAACAAACAATGACAAGCAGGAAGTGATACTATTTAGCAAATTTAGGTTTATCATATTTACTGGAGTGTATTACATCATCTTTAAATTAATCACATTAATGTCTCAGTTTGAGACACTGCTCTTACAAAGATCTTTGAAAATCCAATGACTTCTTCTTCTTGTTCTTCTTCTATGCTCTCTAGCAATCTGGGGAAACACTTAGCCTAAATGTGAGCTTTGTGTATATTGTTGCTTTTCTGTTTTATGGATAATTGGTTTTAGTAGAATTCAGTTTATATTGCACAATTTATAATAACTTACATATAAGCAGTAATAAAACTTACTTGTGTCTCAGGAATGATGGGCATGGCTTCAGGGGCTGAGCTATAAAATGTTGATAGAGGTGATGCCACTACTAGTGGTGCAGGTCTTACAAGACCGTTGAGTTCACAGGTGGGCTTGTCTTTTTCTTCCTGTCTCATTACCACTCTGTCCATCACGTGAATCACTCGCCATGGCAACCACACAGAGCGGTGCAAGACGGGAAAAGGAGCCCGAACAAAACTCAGGGTAAGCGCCACTCCACCATTCACTAACAAATCAAATCTATAGGAAAGAAGTTTACCTCAGTGGATGATAAGGCATAAATATTGTAACAACAGCAAACAATGTAAATTGTAAAAAGACATTAATGGTTAAAATGTACCATATTACCGCAGGACTCCACTTGGTCCCCCATTATTTATTTGGACACATGGAAGGATTGTGAACACACAAAATTCATATCTAAGTGCATTGGATATGTCTTTAGCCTTGAATAGTGTTAGTTTGGAATTTTTTACTCTTCATTTGTAGACTGAATGTGACTGGAATTAGCTCTGGCTCACAGTTGACATTTGAATTCATCAAATTGACAAAGCATTCCTTTATGGATTTTGCACTGGATGGCAGGCCAGAGAGTCGCGGAGATGCCTATGACAGTTGGACAGTATTGAAAACACCCAGATAATGACCCTAAACACCCTGCCAAAAGTACAATGGAGTTCATCAGGGGCAAGAGGTGGAAGGTTTTGGACTGGCTTTTGACTGGCTTAGTCAATCTCCACCTTAAACCCTATAGAGCATGCATTTTACTTGCTAGAGGTGAGATTAAAGGAAATAACCCCGATACAAACACCAATTGAAAGAGGCTGCGGTGAAAGCCTGGAAAAACAGAAGAAGAATGAAAATTTTGTAATGTCAATAGGTCACAGATTTAATGTAGAAGATTTGCAACTAATTATAAAGTTTTACTATAAGTCTTATTTAGTTAAAACTATTGTAAGTTTATTTGTTCCAATACTTTTGCTCACAGGAGTGCACAAGACAATGCTTTTGCTCTGCGATAGACTGGTGGCCTGTCGTAAGTCTTCTGCCCTACATTGCCAGATAAACCCCAGTCCTTCACAACCTTGGTTTAAACAGTACATATTCACAAAAACACATGATGCAGATATAAGCATCCAGTATTGGACTCCATTCGTTGATCATACGGTTAGCAGGGGTTGCCCCCGACTGGCCTACTCTCCCTTAGACACTGTCAATCATACCTGCAGTTAATGCCTGACCCAGCAGGAAGGTACCTGACCTAAAACCCATGTAGTTTTCTAGACATCTGCACCATCTGAGAGCCATGTATCACATGCAGGACATACAGTGGTATGAAAAGGTTTGGGCACCCTTAATAATTTTTATTATTTTCCTTTATAAATCATTGATTGTGCTATTTTAGTTACATATATCATATAGCAGACGAACACAGTGATATTTTAGAAGTAAAATGAAGTTTTTACAGAAAGTGTGCAATAATTATTTAAACTAAAATAGGCAGGCGCGTAAATTTGCGCACCCTTGTGGTTTTATTGATGTGAAGACCTTTAGCACTAATTACTGGAGCACAAAATGTATTTGGTAAGCTCACTGACCCTTGACCGACATACACAGGTGAATCCAATTATGGGAAAGGGTTAAGGTGGCCAATTGCAAGTTTTCTCCTCTTTGCATCTTCTTTGGAGAGTGACAACATGGGAACCTCAAAACAACTCTTAAATGACCTGGCGAAGGATGGTGAGAACAGTCATAACCAAACCACAGACCAGCTCCAAAGACCTACAACATCATATTGATGCAGATGTTGTCACTGTGCATCGTTCAACTATTCAGTGCACTTTGCACTGAAGGCTGTATGAAAGAGTAATGCAGAAGAAAAAGAATGCCACAAAAAGAGTCACTTGGGGTATGCTAAAGCACATTTGGACAAGCCAGCTCAATTTTAAAATAAGGTTGGCCTGTTGAAACTAAAATTGAGTTATTTGAACATAACAAGGGGCGGTATGCATAGCAGAAAAAGGACACAGAATTCCAAGACAAACACTTGCTACTGGGGCTGCGTGGCCAGTGCAGGTATTGGGAATCTTGTTAAAGTTGAGGGTCGCATGGATTTTAGTCAATATCAGCAGATTCTTGAAAACAATGTTCAAGAATCAGTGACAAAGTTGCAGTTGCAGCGGTGCTGGATACTTCAACAAGACAACGATCCTAAACACTGTTCAAAACCTACTAAGGCATTCAGGCAGGCGAACAAGTACAACGTTCTGGAATGTTTTGGAATCTTAGTCCCCAGACCCGAATATTACTGAAAATCTGTGGTGTGATTTAAAGCGTGCTGTCCATGCTTGGAAACCATCAAACCTGACTGAATTGGAGATGTTTTGTAGAGAAGAATGGTCCAAAATACCTTCAACCGGAATCCAGACTCTCATTGAAAGCTATAGAAGCTATAGTTAGAGGCTGTTATTTCTGCAAAAGGAGGATTTATTAAATATTGATGTAATTTCTCTGTTGGGGTGCCCAAATTTATTTACCTGCCTAATTTAGTTTAAATAATGATTTCACACTTTCTGTAAATCCTATTAACTTAATTTCACTTCTGAAATGTCACTGTGTTCGTTTGCTATATGATATATTTAACTGAAATTGCTGATCTGAATATCCAATGAGTTGTAAAGGTTTAAGGGTTGTTCATACCACTGTAACAGCAGTATGTGTCATACTAAGAAAAGAGGGTAGTTACCAGTAAATTCATATTTTCTTTTACGTTTAAGCAGCTGTGGTTAATATGGCATATATTAGTCACCGTTGGCGGTGTTTTTTGCATTTGAACGGCGTCTGCATGATGAAGTGTGTAATGAGGCTAACAAAACATGCAATTTGCAGAAGAGCTACCCTAATAATCAGCTTAATAACAGAAGCTCTTCAGATGCCCTCCATTTACAAGCCAGAATATAATGGGTAAAAAGTATCTTGTTCCAAATCTTTATTAATTTTAAAAGACTAAAAGACTATATGAGTATGCATGACATGGCCTGAATTCAGTCATTTTGAATATAAAGACTATAATAATGTTATGTAAATAATTTAATATTTTTATGATAGAGAATCTGAGCATGCTGTGTCAAAATCATCCATGGTAAACATTACTTAACAACTTTGTGGACATTCCTTATCATGATTAATGGACATCCTTCTTGGAAACGTTCTTAGCCACTTAAACAACACAATACACAAATACACAACTGGGAAGACTACTACCTACATGAACTTACCCAATTATAAACTCATGACAACATTAAGTAGTTAGCATTTCACCAGTAGGTTTCCTAAAATAACTTTTACAAAGGAATAAAAGCTACAGTGGGGGGCAAACTACTTTGCATGTGTTTTCATTACAAATCACCCAATGCAATATTTTTTGGCAAGCAAGCAAGCAACCATGTATGAAAATTGTAAAATGTCAATTCCTTTGTATTAAAGGTCAAATTTCACAAACAAATAGAGAAAATCAAGCATTTATAAACATCACAAGATGCTCTTTGGAATATTGTGAAGTCATGCTGGGATAACATGGATCATCAGATTTGAGTCCATACCGATTTGAGTGCATGCTGTCATTAAAGAGAAAAGTATACTACATACTAATGAATTCTGAAACTTTTCCATTGTTGTGCTGGTTATATAATTTGTCATGGAAAACATATTCATTTTGAGAAATGGGTGCAACATAGAACCATTTTTACAGCCAGTCATTCCAATATGATGCCCTATCAGGCATCCTATGGTTCTATCAGGACCTATAGTGTTTTTTCTAGTCAATTGTGACTGAACCAGCTCATATCCAGTAGCTGTACTGTATAATGCCAACTAGCATCAATCACCAGCTCTTGTACACAATAGAATTATTATTTCATCTTAAGGAGGCACAAGTCAAGACTAGCAGCTAGCATGATAATAACTTTAGAGTCAGAAGTATAACATGCTTCTTGTCTAGTGTAAAATGAAAAATTATGCAGAACTGATTTAGCAATTTGTTGAACTTTGCACTTAAAATATTGTCCAAATGTAAGTGTAAGGCTAGGAAACCTCACAGCAGACCAGCCGTGTGATTCCCTGCCAGCTGCAAACCTCGACTTCACAGTAACACCTTTTTCAAAGCTTCTGGAATTAAAAAGATGAGGAACAAGCCAGCACAGAATTCAACAGTACACTTGATTGAAATTTGCCAATGCTCCATTATGTGTCTGGCTGCCTCAGTCAGTAAGGACACACTATTTTAGCTGCTAGAATAAAATCAGTTATTGCTAGCACACTCAAACTTTTAAACCTTGTGGGATTTGGGTCGCAGTAGTTGGAGGACATGTTCTAATTAGTGTGAGATTGAAGGGGAGGGAAAAATGTGGATTTGGAATAGTTCACTTTGAAGTGTTCATCTTTATCACACACACTCACACAAACACACACACACACACACACACACATGCAAACTAATGCCAATAGTATTCACTTACACACACAGGCACACAGGTCTCCTTCTACTAGCACATTTAGATACTTTCTTGGCAAAAATAACACATCCCGATATAAATGACGTTCTGTAAATTTCTGGATTTCTGTAAAACTCAGTGTAAAGTTATGTTTCAGTCAGATATATAAATAATTACAGGTGAGGTCTGCATAGAGACTAAGTCTTGCCACAAAAGGGCAAAAAATGCGCTGCCTGCTGCTCAATAAACATGCTCTCAAAGGATATTTTGGGGTAATGTACCTCTTGATGAGAGATCACTGACTGCTACAACCCCTGGCAGAAATTATGGAATCACTACTCTTGGAGGAATATCTTTTCATTGTTTAATTTTGTAGAAAAAAAGTTAATCATAGAGGCAAGCCACGATTCCAAACATCTGGCATTAAGAAAACAATCAAAAAAGAAATAAATATAATTGCTGTAGTCAGTCACAATTGTGTTTTTAGATCAAGTAGAGGAAAAAAAATATGGAATCACTCAATTCTGAGGAAAATATTATGGAATTGTGTAATAAACACTGCACCATTAGTACTTTGTTACATCCTTTGGCTTTTATTACAGCCTGAATTCTCTGAGGCATGAACGTAACTAATGACAAACAGTATTCCTTATCAATTCGTCTCCAACTGTCTGTTATTGCTGTTGCCAGATCAGCTTTGCATTTTAAGCCTGGCCATTGACCATTTTCTTCCATTTCCACCAGAGACTTTCAACTGAATTGAGATCTGAACTATTTGCAGGCTATGCAAGTAACTTTATATGTCTTTCTTAAAGGAAAGTTTTCACTAAGGCAAGATGCATTTTCATGTTGAAATGCTGATGAAATAAGAAAAGTCTCCAACATTTCAATGCAGATATTGGCATTTAGTGATGATGTAATGACTGTCATCTTCCCCATGCCTTTACCTGACATGCAACCCCATCATTAATATCATCAATGACTGTTGAAATTTGCATGTTTTCTTCTTTACCTTTATAAACATAATTGAACTGGCACCAAACAAACGTTCCAGAATTATCACCTTGCCCAGATTCGTGATTCATCACTGAATATTACTTTCATCCAGTCATCCACAGTCCATAATTGCTTTACTTTAGCCCACTGTAACCTTGTTCTTTTCTGTTTTTGTGTTAATGATGGCTTTTGTTTGGCTTTTCTGTATGAACTATCTCTACATCAGTTTTATATAAAGTTTTATAATTTTTTGTTTCTACTGATGATCATGTTGGAGACATGATTCATGTCAATCCACTTTGTCCAATAGCTCTCCAAGGTGTAAAACACTCTGTTTTACTGATAACTAGTTAGCAGATTTAATCTGATGCAGGTGTTTGTTTTAAAACTGCAAATTACAGAGCAATTTCAACTATATGAATTTTCAACCAAATTCAACTTCAGAAATAGTTATTCCATATTATTTTCCTCTACTTGATCCAACAACACAATTGTGACGGACTACAACAATTATATTTATTTCTTTTTTTAATTGTTTTATTAATGCCAAAAAGTTGGAATTTTGAAAAAAAAGGTGTGTGGCTTGCATCTATGATTAACTTTTTTCTATAAAAATAATAATTTTTGCCAGGGGTAGTAGACATGCCTCTGCAATGCCCTTGAAGACATTTTGCCCAGTTGGCAGACTGGACAATGGACTGAGAAAATTAAGAATAATTTTGCCAAACTGTCTTTCTATCTGTTGGTTTAGGGTGCAATGGTTCAGTAAAGACATGCACACATGGTAAATGGGCTCTGGACAGCCCAGACAAACCACCAGTAGAAATGATCGCTTGATCTGCCAACCAGCACAGGCAGCTCCCACAGCTTTATTGTCCAAAATCCAGACACGGGTTTCACCTTCACTACACACTCCGATCTTTGCCCAGACATTTCCAGGTCCCTAGCAGAAGTAAATTTATTGTCATGGTGTTTATTAGGTATCCTGCTATTGAAAGCCAGCTGCAGCCACTTTAGTTTGCAATGATGTTGTGAACGAGAAACTTGGACTGTTATGGATTGAAACCATATAGTTTTAGTGACAAATCCATGCTCTGTTTGAGATGGGACAACAGCTAGCTTCAAGAATGTAATCATTGTGGTGAGCACTTCAATCCTGCCTTTGCTTTGGAAGGACAAACTGCCCCACTTCCTGGTGTGGTGCAACAACTCATATGCAAATCATATGGAACCTCTATGCCTCCAATGCCCACCCATATCTCATCTTGTAATTAGGAAAGAAGCACACAAACTAATGTTGAATGTAATTACACACCACACACATATACACACAAACACATACACAATCAGGTACATACAGGATTAATTTCCCTCACTATCAATGATCACTATCAATTTAATAGAAAAGATCACAGTCTGATTTCTGAAGTTATCTGATTATTCAAGTGGTCACCTATACAGCTTACTCAGATTTATAAATCAAAGATTAAGAAATCTGATAAAGAGAGGAGAATTTTAACCTGGTCATCAGGTTACTCATAGTATGAATACCAGAAATCCATTGTCAAACAGTTTTTGGGCCTCTTTTTCAATTGACTGCGATTTTTTTTTCTTATGGGATCTGGCAACCCTAGAATTAAGTGTGTCAAAGAATCAAAGGCAGTGAAACGGCTATCAAACAGTTTGTGAAAACTATGAAATGGAGTATATACTCAAGAAAATAAAGAATTTGATTAATTTAATGTGATTCGTTTTAATATTACATTTTGAAGTTCATGTCACATATTTCTGTGAGATTATTGGCTGGTTGCAAATTAGAAAACCGATTACTACCCTGAGTCATGTAAACTAAGAGGCTGTCCCTTATCTGATTACTCAAGGGTACGATGATCAGAATACTCTTCAAAACTTTCTACAGTTATTGGATTAGTAAGTGCATGTAAACTCACTCAGTGTCAGGACTTTCCATAGACATAATGATAAATGTAGCTAATTAATGCTGCACATATGCACATAACCAAAATAAAAATCTTTCAGTTTAGTTTCTTTTAACTCTTGGAATAAAAATGCTTAGAAAAGTCAGGACCTGGATTGAGGTCCAGAAATTTAACTGAAGTCAAATAATGACCTAACATTGTATGTGGAGCTTTGAACAAACGTCCTGGTATTTCACTAACACCTGGGCGCGTGCAAACACACACACACACACGCGCACGCGCACACACACACGCACACGCACACACACACGCACACACACACACACACACACACAGCCATAAGCTAAAATCAAAGCCAATCATACTGCCATCCTTTAGGTGGTGATTTTACCATCTCCTGGTGTGTAATGTTGATTAGTTGTGTTGGATAATGAGTGAAAGGTCTGCTGAAAGGGCAAAACAATGTCAGTCTCCTTCAACAGCCATTCAAAACCAGCGCCAAAATCAATTAACCAAGTGTAATGACAGTTTTAAAGAACATAGAATACTGCAAGTCTTTCACAGAGATCCTAAAATTGGCTTGCATTATTATAGATATTGTATATACAATACAATAATAATACAATAATACAATCAGGCTATAAAAAGTAGATGACAGTTCACTGGATGTCATGTCATATATTTAAAATGTTCCATTCTAATATAAAGAATGATCATTTGACCAGCTATCCAATGCCATACATTTTTTCTGTGTCTTAATATGTAGAATGTATAGGATCAGTCTAATTTCCAGCTATGAGCCAGCAAACACAAAAAAGGTGGCAACCTTGTTACATATTATATTTATATGTATATGTGTATCATATAATATGTGTGTGTGTGTGTGTGTGTGTGTGTGTGTGTGTGTGTGTGTGTGTGTGTGTTTGTGTGTGTCTGCGTATGTGTGTCTGCATGTATACATACATGCCGTCATGTCTGGTAATGGTGTATCCTTGCTGCATGTCATGCAGCAGAGACACGTTCACACCAATAAGCGGCGTTCCATCCTCTGTAACAACCTGACCTCGCACCACAGATGCCAGGCTAAGAAGCAAACAAAATAAGAACCAACACACAGTGTGTAAGCAAGCACAGCACAAATATTGTTAAAACACACACAGAACACTGGACAGTTCGGACAACTCGGATAAACAGTAAAAATTAATTTATCACCTTTTATGCTCTGTGTTCAGCTGTTCTCTACACCACATTGTTCACCAATCTTCATTTCTCAATAAAAATGCTGTGTGTGTCATTTATTACCTAATGTTTTTTTACACAGTCCTTAGCCATGGTAACAGTGGCAATCTTGTCAGTAAGGATTTCACTATTGTGTATAATAAGTTCCTGCCAGTTTGGGCCCACTCTTCCACTAACTCGATTTGCAATTCAGTTTGTGAATGCATATTTTTGCATTTTACCTGCTGTTAAAAATAAAGTAACACCATTCTGCAACTCTGTGACATCCTTCTAATGATCCACTTTATGCAATGCTATCGTTATACTGCCCTTCAGATGCTCTACACACAGCAAATGCCCATCCAGTGTTGTTCTTTAGCTACCCAGGTACAGTTGCCCAAATATTTACATACAGCCATGTTAAAGACATTGACATAAAAACATAACGCTAATTTTTAAATAAATTTCCACATTTCGTGTTACTACATATTTCTTTAGGTACTTTAGGTATAACTTCAATAGTCCATACAGTGTAACAATACATAGGACTGCAGTAGCTTAGAGGTTAAAGTATTGATTGGCCTCTGAACCTGATGGTCTAGTTTTCAAATCCCACCTTTGCCAAGCTGCCACAGTTGGGTCCTTAGGCAAGGCCCTTAACCCACCATTGTTTAAATTATAAGACTGTATCAGTCGCTCTGGATAAGGGCGTCTCCTAAATCATGTAAATTGTATTCGCAATTCTGAGTACACAATTCTTTTTCACAATTTAGTTCATGGTTCAATAATCTTATAAAAAGACAAATACATTCTCGCTTTTATTTATGAAGTTTAAAGAATGCAAAACAATTTACCCTCAACTCTCCAAAAAATTTTAATCTACTGCAATTAAAATAAATGACAAGAACAAAGACTAAACAGAACTTAAAAAATTTTCTTTCGTAGGTTCAACATATCTAAAATAGCTGATTGCAAACATAATTTTTCATAACAATCCAAAACATTGCAATTTTATAAAAAATAAAATTAACAAGAAATATTTAGCCTGCTTCAATTACAATGTTTTAAATAATGCTATTGCAAAACCATGCTATTGTAAGAAACAGCAACAGATTATAGAAGATAGACAGAGACTAAATGCATTAATTAAATATATGCGTATGGGAACATGGTGTATGATGGTGCATTCATAGTCCCATTCCATACATTCAAATTTTCTTTATGCCTTAGTACTAGGAGGAATATTAATTAACTTGGTAAAAACTTCCTCTTTATGAGCAATTTCCAAACAACTGAAAACACTGCAAGAATCATTTACTGCATGTAAATGTAAAACTTGGGACTGATTTATTTAAAAAGGACTAAAAGACTGAGACTTTCTGACCCCTGTTCTGTGGTCAGAAATAACTTAAATTCAGGTCTTGTAACCACTATGTAAGGTGAGACTCCCAATCCACAACATAAAATACAAACTCTGATACTTGAAGGTGACTGTTTCAGGCTGTAAAGGTGTCTGAAATATTACAATATTTCCTACACCCTACAGTCTAGAAGTTGGTGAGAGATTGTGGCACTTCATTTTCAAAATCCATTATACAGAGCTTATAATCAAACAATTATTTTGATAAACCTCTAAGGCTAATAGCAACCCTTCCATAACACGTCTCTTTTAATTATTATTTTACATCATGTTCAGACAAATAATTGAACCCCTGTGCTGCCACTGCAGTGTTACATGGTGTTTAATGTTATTCTCTTTGAAAACAGGAACTGAGCTGGACGGTTATTAAACCATAAATTTACAGAAACATTTCAATCTTGATCAGAGAACATCAGAATATAAAAAAGATTCGACCTTCTAACCCTTGAGAACAACTTTGATCATGCCCTGTGAGACCTGAGTTGTTAGAAAGAACTATTTCAAAGGCAGAACTGTTGTTCATTCCGTGTTTGCATGAGTTATGTCTATCTTTTCAGATGCCTTGCACATAAAACAATGCTGTTTTTGAGTACACTGCATTATAACTCCGCATAGCAACTCCAGAATAGGGAGGGGGGGTTTCTTCACACTTCAATCACAACAAAGTGTAAACAAATAGAGACTGGGATATCAACTCACGCTGTAAAACATATACTTGCTAAACTATGCCCAATTATAGTGCCATAAACATCCATTAAATATGTACTTAAATTTAAAGAGCGATAGAACTATTAAAATATATATTACATTTAAATTTACATTTATGCAAAGTTCAATGCCTTGCTCGAGGGCACAACAGTGGAAATGCGACACAATTGGACTCACAGGTTTCAGTTTAGTAGTCCAATGCCTTAAACACTGAGCCATGACTTGCCTATTCAATCATATTCTTGCTAATATACACTTTGTAGGGGTAAAACTAAACAAACAATGCATTTGTACGCTCTGAAAAACACATATTACACCTCTGTGAGTGGCAGAAGTAGGATTTTCAGTTACTTGAACATGAAATTAGTTATGTGATTTCAATCAATAGAATGACAGTTGTAATCACTTGTGACTGACACTGGTGTATTTAAAGAACAGGGATCTACAGAGTCTGATCTACACAACATTAGTGTGTATCATAGCACGGACAGCATGTCTTTCTAAGGACTTCTGAAAGCAGTTATTGATACTCAGCAGCCTAGAGAGGCATATAAAATGGTTTATAAAGAGTTTGTACTGTAAATCATCCCAAGAACAAAGTGTATAATAGTCTTTGAGGTCACAGAGGAACATAACGGAACTTTTAAGCAACTGAAGGCCTCTCTCCCTCTTGCTAATGTTGCTGTTGCTGCACAAAACTGTACAAAGCATAAAAGTCCTGACTTTACACCTATAGAAAGCAGTTCATGTCAGGAAACACAACAAACACTCTGGAATTGAAGTAGTTCTGTAAAGAGTAATTGACTAAAATTTTTTCAAGCCTATGTGCAGGACTGATCAACAGTTATCAAATTCAAGCACAAGGGGGTCTCATCAGATACTGGCATCAATGGTCACATACTTTTGCCACTTGCAAATAGGTAATATTGGATCCATTACCTCAATGCATAAATTACCAATTATAATATAATATATTATAATATTGTCTCATTTATTCAACTGGGTTTTCTTTATTTACCATATGTTTATTAAAAGAAGTAGTACACCAGTTTATATTAATAAATGTTTTTACGATACTTTATAAACAGTATTATGGACCCTGGCCAAAACAGACCATGAACAGATTACGACAGATTAGAGTATATGCAGGTCACGCTCGACGATTGATAATTTTAGGACATAAACTACTCTCTCAGTTTCCTTTCATGTTATCTGGTGAGAGTCTTGATATACAAAAAAATATTAATTAAATTTCAGTAAATAATTATCTATCATAGTAACCCCACTTTGTCCTGATAAGGGTCACAGGTCTTCCCGTGCATGACACAGCCAATCGTGTCTGAAAATGGGATCCAACCCAGCTAGAAGACAACACTAGGACTCACAGGTCTCTATGGTGATGGGCTACTAAGCATCACCTTCTTTCATTTTCTTAAATTACCTTTAAACAGAAGAAAATTGGGAGTGATGAAGCACTAATAATATAGTACTGTTATTAAGCATGAACTCAAAGTGTGGATGATTAATTTTATTTTTGTTCCACATCAAGTTAAAATGTTGATGTTTGCCAATAATAATAAAATATTGTTTTATTCTTAATACTGTTTAAAGTCTGAGACATAAAGCGTAAACCATTTCTTGTTAAAATAAGCAAAGTTCTGGGTACTTGACCCTAACAAGTCCTACCAAGTGAACGATACGATCCTAACCTGCTGTTGAAAGGATATTCTCCTGGAAGTTGGTGAATTCCACCCGGTGCTATCAGGAAACTGACACGTTGATAAAAGGACATGGTGGCAATTACAGGTCTCTGAGGTGTCACGGCTTTAGGGTCTGGGGCCCCCCGGCAGTACATCTGATCTTGACAAAAAGTCTGAACACAGCAGTCTGGATCCATACAGTCCATAAGTCCATCTGTAAGAGAAGACATACAACATCTTATTATCAAACAGAATGTCTTTTCAGCCTTACCTCTCAAAACTGTGCTTCCATCTTGGTTTTTAAAATAAAACCTTCCTTTAAGAGGGAGAAGATATTAAGTAGGGATTTAGATTCATCCAATGCTCCAATGTAGAACAGATCCTGTCTGCCAACTGTCTGAGAGCCTGGTGTAACACTGACGCCAAATGAGGTGATTTTAATCTTTATGGCTACTGGCATGATGGCACAGCAGTTAGTTTTGATGCTAAACAGTTCCAGGGACACAGGTTTTATTCATGCTTGTAGTTACTGCCTTGTAGAACTTATGTGTTCCCTGTGTCCATAAGGAGCTCCTGTTTTCTCCAAATACAAGAAGTAGGTGAATTATTTACTAATTTCATATGTGAGTGACTGTGAATTAGTGATAGAACGTGCAAATTCATGTGATGTACGAGCACTCCACAATATTATGTTACAGGCCCTGGGCACATAATGAGAATGAATGAATGAAAGAATGAATGAATTGTGCATTATTAAGTTGCTTAAATATGTGCACTTATGGAAGGCTTCCTGAATGTTAACCCAGGTTAGACCAAAACAAAATGTTAATGTGATGTTATAGAGGATGAGGTATATCAGAAAGGAAGATCACAGGACAAAGACAGGTTATTCTCTTTTAGAACACACCAGTTTTTTGCTTACCATTAGTCCACACTGACAAAGTTCATGGTTTTGCACTGTTAAAGATCAAATTCATTAACTTGATGTGAAAAAAAAATTACCAGTGCAAAGTAAGAGCAATTTAAACTAAATGAGTTTGTACAAAACATTGCAGGCTGGTATGAACCGAAATCCTGTGACTGTGGAATAATGAGGCTTTCTAAATGCAATAGAGTATTGTTCTACAAACCAGATTCAAAAAAAGTTGGGACACTAAACAAATTGTGAATAAAACTGAATGCAATGATGTGGAGGTGCCAACATCTAATATTTTATTCAGAATAGAACACAAATCACAGATCAAAAG